>JAUYWH010000027.1:9710412-9733809 GCA_034779795.1 Ctenopoma multispine | reverse complement strand
TGTGTGTGTGTGTGTGTGTGTGTGTGTGTGTGTGTGTGTGTGTGTGTGTGTGTGTGTGTGTGTGTGTGTGTCATTCTCTGTATGTATTGTGTGGATGCGGAAGGTGCCGTACATGCTCTGAATATATAATTCAATATGACTAATCATGGTGGTGGCTGCCAACCCAGCAGCACTGGCTGACAGACTGGGCCCAAAGCTAATTTGATAAGGTTACAATGCTCTTGAGCTGAGATTCAGATTCAGCAGTAGCAGCAGTGCAGCAGTGGTCGTACTGTATCTTGGGCAGCTACCTGAGATATAGTCCCAGTTGACTACTTTGGGCTAGCATCCACACCTAGCTATTCCATTCCTAATTCATATTCTGTTTGTTTGGCTGCATAGGAAACATCTCTCTCAGTTTCAGACGTTAAGCGCTAAAAGCGTGAAATGAGGGTGGCCTCAAAAGAGGAATGAGATTTAATATGATGATAATCATGCAGCAAACTACCTGTGCCTTGGAAATGAAATATACAGGATATTATTGGAATCAATAAAAATGGCATTTGCTTACCACAATACAGAACTTGGTGGTGCACTGCTCCCAACAGGTTGGCTTTTGTGGTTAAACAGGTCACATTTTTTTCAGTAATTTACTGCCAGAATTTTGTTTTAATTCTCTTAACATGTATGGTAATGTAGGATCTGTTCTATTATAGAGTAGTCATATGGTGACGTTGTAAACAGCTATGAATGTCAACATTCAAAATTCGGTACTTCAGAATTGAGTTTTCTCAGGTGGTGAGGTTGGCCTGTTGTTCCTCATTACAAATTCACCTCCCTCCTCTTTTTTTCATCATACTGTAACCTACGTAGCACAGGTTGGTCTGAGAGATTGGAGCTTGTAACTCTACTAGGAAGAGTATACAAATGGGGCTTTAAGTAGGATAATGTCGGTCACTCAAGCAGATCAGATCACTTGGGTCAAATTGGTTCTGAGGACTAATGTGTCCTCTAGGGATATCAAGCAGAGCTTGTACACTCTTTAGTTAAAATGTTATGTGGGGGTGAGATACATTGTAGTTATGTGACACAGATGTATTTCAAATTATTTCTGAAGATCATCCGATTTTCCACATTTGATTTATTTCACTGCCTTTGAGTTCTGGGCATATAGAGTGCAATCAAGGCTTGTAGGCAAAAATTCAAGAAACACAAGTTTAACCTTATTCAAAAGAGGAAGACACTTCAGTTTCATATGGTAAATGCTGGAAATTTGTTTTTATGAAACCTTTAACCATACAGATTTACGATATGAAGGCTGATTTTGTATGTTTAACATACAGACGGCATGTGGGGTTGTATGTTCAGAGGATTTGAACATACAAATTATCCAGCTGTTAAAGTCAAATAAAAGAAAGAAGAAATGGTGAGAGAGCAAAAGGCGAGAGACGTCAGCAAATGGTTAAGATGAAACTGGCAGGTTATTACACTTTTTTCCATTTTGAAGTCCAATATAAAATTTCTATTATAAGGACAATTAATTACCCCTGCAAAATGGCAAATGTGCATCCTTGTCAGGTGGAGTGTACTCTGATGGCCTTTCCTCAAACAGAGAATGTGAAGATTTGATCTCTTCTAATGGTTCTGCAGGAAAGGGTAATTACGGCATGGTCAAAGCTAATTTGCTTTCTGCCAGATGAACTGTTGTATTTTATTGCAGGCTGACATTTTAAAGTAATTATGGCACTGTTGACCCCAGACAATTTCAGTTGTAGCGTGGTCTTGGATGATCCCCACTCTCTCTCTTTCTCTCTCTGTCCTCTTCGCTCGCTCTCTTTCTGAATGGAAGTCAGAGGCGTAACAAGGTAATGACACGGACGGAGAGAGCCATATGGGGCTTCTCCATCCAGGCTCAAACCTTCACATCATCATTACCCACCATGCATTTCACATTGACTTTGCATTCAGATAGAAATATATGCCACTGCTATGATGATGTGTGTGGGGGCATGTTTTCCTCTAAGTGTGTGTGCGTGTGAGAGAGAGAGGGAAAGAGAGAGGGTAATGTGTATTGTCCCTTTATCCCTGGGTTGCATTCATTGCCCATCCCATAGATCCATGTATCGATGAGGGTGTAATTATGTGCCTCAGTGATCATTTCTCTGTTTCTTTACTGCACAGGAATTAAGTAGGCAAAGGTCAGTGTGTGCTCCCTGAAAATTGCCTGCAGAAAATCATATGGCGATGAGAGCAATTATGGATTTTTTTCTCCCCCTCTTAGGACTCCTCTCTCCCTCGTACTTTTTTTCTCAGTGTTTCTCTTTTTGTCGATGAACATTTGAGCAGATGTCAATCGATGTGTGCTTCTAGCAACCTCCATATTTGTACTGGAGCAACCCCTAAATTGTCTCTCCCGTATTCTCTAGTTATTTTGGAAATGCACACAGATGCAGACATGTACACACACAATGGGGGAAAAAAAAGGAATCATTGCAAGGGTATGCTAATAAAAACAACAGTAAGGAGATGCTTCATTACCTTAGAAGACTGCATGAGGAATTATACTATATATAATGTACACATCTAATTATTTTCATATTTACAGACCTTTACTCATATAAACTACGTGAAAATAATGTTTGTCTGAATCAGTTTTTTTGATACTGTACATTGTATTTCTAGTTAACACCTGATGATTCCGCCACCATCTGAGTCATAGGATTATTATTCTATCAGGAAGTGTAATTAGGCCTCTTATGAATTGATGGTGGAAAATTAAATAGAGATTCAGATACAAAGTTGGACATTGGCAGTACTGAATTATCAAGACCCCTGGAGCAGCACAGTCCCAGGTAGCATCAGCAATTCATCATTTGTCAGCGTATTCAGAGAAAATTATATGAGAGTGTTTTTCTCTATCTACTGTACCTTGCTCAATCTATCTTTCCCCTCTCTTGACTACCCATACTCCTGCATCCACTAGTATCATTCTGGATCTAATAAAGACTGACACTTGTGACACTTCAAACATGTCGCCACCAACAGCTCCTGCCTAACAAAAGAGCCCTCAGTGCTACATGTTTTAATGGCGGAGCAGAGCAGGCCGGTGCAGCCCGACCCAGCAGGTGTCTTCCACACATTCTGGTACTGAGAAACACTCCCTCTCATTCAGCCTGTCACCGATCACAATAGCACAAAAAGCCCTCGCCTGATGTGTGCACAATGGTCACCGTGCACAGATGGGGCCTATAGCTTTGTGATGCCCAGTGTCTTAGAGAAAATGTATATGTAAACAAGGAATAGAGGCACTTTATATCTGGCAGTATCAATGATACTGAGGAGATGATATGTAAAAAGACAAATGTCAGCACAGCTGATTTAGCTTGTATAGGACACTAAGATAATGCATTATGATTAAATGTTGTGTTTAGTACACAGTTTGAGATTGTAGAATATGCTGTGTAAATGCCTTTGATTTTGGACATTTTGCATTATTTTTGTTCACTTCCTTGTGATGAGCACATGTCTTAAATCAGACTGAGCCATGTTACCACCTATTTAGGGGCAAGTAAAATGTTATGACTTTATGTTAGTTTGTATGGTAAAATAGTCAAGAAATAATTTAGCACACATTAGCAAAATTTTGACTCAGAAAACTTTATTAACCTAGAAAAGTAAAGGTACTTACTTAAAATTGTAACTTGCCTTTTGTCAATTTTTGCAAGCATAGGCTTTATCCCTTGAGATTCTCAACAGGAAAATTGAAAAGACATAAATTAATGAGTGGTTGGATGTAAAATGTTAAAGGAAGGAAAAAATATGCTGAAAATAAAATGTAAGTGTAAAAATCACAGATTGAGTATATAAATTAGGACTTTGCGTATGATAAACCCTAGACCTGTGCACCTACTGTACATATTAATAATACATATTTGCACGATCTTAATTGTTTTCTAAGGAGCCAGGCATCCTGGATATTTTGCTACCACTTTCACTTAACATCACCTAGATTCTGCACTAGAAAATGGTTTAAGGTCCTCTACAACTTCTATAAACAATTAAATGGAATTGGAAGGATCAAAGGCAATAAGGTTATTCTCTGCAGCCTGTAGGGGTTGTAAGTGAATATATAGCCTGCTGTGCATTGTGTGGCTGAGATTTCTTCTTCGTCTCTCAAAGAACAGCATGTCTAATTATAAAAGCCTTGTCAATTGTCTGATACAACTTTGATAATGTGAGCCTCCATCTTAATGCAGAGTACAATTATGTTCTCAAGAAGCTAAGCTACAGTTCTTGCTAATCACATTCACCTTAGTAGTCTAATAAATATTCATCCCTATTGTCAGCATGTGTTCAAATGTTAGCCCGAGATGGCTGTGTTATGATGTAAAGTACTCTTAACTGAGATTCGTTTTTGTTAAGCTCAGCAATACTTTACTCACATTAGAAATGTCTTTTTCAGTGCTGGATTGAAGATTCTGGATAATCACAACTATTAATGGTCATGTATTTACATTCTTGTGTGTTTGTGTGTGTTTTTTTTTTTATTTACATGTGGTTTGGAAACCAGAATGTGTTCTGCGGCTGTTTCTTCTGGGATCTTGCAAACCTCTAGTATGTAGCAGAGTTCTTTACAGTCCACTGAGTTTTGAGTGTCACTGCCACAGGCCACAGGTCTGTATGCCACTATATCCTTTGCCCAAGTGGATCCAAACTGACCTGAGCATGCACTGTTTCATGTGTGAAATGGGAGTTTTCTTCTGCTATAGAAGTGGAACTGGGAAAGAACTTTAAACTAGTTCTGGGGACATTATTATTATAACATTGCTTTTTTGCTATCTGGTTTCTTGTTGATTTATCTGACTAGTCCCCATTTTGGAGCGGCTCTAATTGTCCTTGGGTCTGTTCAGGTAAATTTTGGCTTTCTTTGAGTCCCTCTCAGATTAGTCTCTCTATTTTGAAAATTAATTTATGCTCATTGGGTTCAGGTTGTTTTGCCTTTGGTCCATTTCCCGTTAGACCCAACCTTTGGAGCTTTGAACATTTAGCACACAGTTGACCATCTGTGGGTGACATTTAGTTTGGAGTTCTGTTAAGGATTATACAAATGTAATGTGCATGCATTTGCACCCTACTTATTAACCTGATAAATTCACACATTGATTTTGACTACATGAGAGTACAGTCAAACTCAAAATACAGTTTTTAGCCTCTCACCACACCACTCACACTAATAAAGACAAACATTTGTTGTCTGTTTTACGTGTGGCATTTCTGTGTCAGTGAATACATTTTTGCGATTAATTAAAGCAAACTCGGGGTCAAGTATTAGCTGGAAATGTAACATTTCAGCAAACTTAATTAAAACAACATAAGGTCATTGTAGAAAATTAAATTTTATACCATTAGGTTGTAACATCGTGTTGCATTGTGAGGGTGTGCTAATGTGATATGTTCCTTAAGCACTTGTGGATCAGGCTAAGGCTACAGGTTGGATTAAGTCCCTGGAGGCGATGATGATAATAATAATATGACTATGATATTAGGTTAGACTGGTTCCGGCTTGTCTGGTCTTGAATGTGCCTTAGAGCCCCCATCCTGATCATTGCTGGATGAGATTCTTAGCAAGAAAAATGGCTCTTTAATTCATCATGCAATCAACCAACCATATAATTTAAATACTTCTATGGGAATTAGTATAATATTATGATAATTGCTATACAATCCAGTATAATAATTTTTCTCCCTAGTTGAAATTACTCATTTTTTTCACTGTAAAGGTGGTATGGTGTGAGAATTTTAATTGGTTTATAAATTATTTTTAAAATAATAGTTAGTGTATCACATTGGAAATGCTAAATTCAAATCCACATTAACTGGAACTATTCTCAAATGTGGGAAATCTCAATCAGATCTTTCTGTCTGAAATATAGAGAAAACAGAGTGATGAGTAAATGTGTTGCAGTCAAAGCACACATGAGCGATATTTGTGTGTTTGTGTATCTGGCTGCCTTTGTGTGTATGTGCACAGTGTATATAGTGGGGGCAGGGGCACTGCTTTCACAGCCCATCACCTTCACTTCCACACCCAATTTGTCATGAGTGTCACGCGTCAGGGTGAATGCTGAGGAAGTCACCACAAGAAAATGGCTGCTTCCACATCACAAATGGGAGAAGAGAAGGGGCAAAGGTTCAGGAAAGGTGGCAGTGCGGTTACAACGTGGCCGAGAAAAGCCAGTGAGAATGGGGAAAAAAATAAAATAAAAATAAATAAATAAACCCATAGCTGCTCCCTCTCTTCTGATTGTGTGAAAGCACATGGGACAGCTTAACATCCTTCATCAGTAACCCAAAAGAAACTGCTGCTCTTGAGTTTTCCCCAGTGCTATCCGGTGGCAATGCTAAGCGAGTGGGTGTGGTAGGTGACAGGACTGCCAAGGCTCTGACTCTGACTGATGAGCTGTGCGGTTGGTACTGGGCATCTATAAACATCTGCCCCGCTCTTGAGTGACAGGTCATTAGCAGTTTAATCAGATTCTAGCGTCAGTGCTGGTTGTGATTATTGGTTCATGCTAGCCCCTCCCTAACTCTGCATGCAATTATTGCTTTTGATGGCTTCTCCTGTGTTTTTTCTCTCTCTTTTTTTTTTTTAAAACCTCAGCCAGGCGACACGCTCCACTTCCAAAAGTGTAAACTGTGAAACATTTTAGTGTATTCTGGTTATTATTATTTATGCTTTTTGTAAAAAAAAACAAAAGTCAAAATGCAACACAGAAAGTTATTTCTGAGACAAAATGGTACCACAAGAGCCACGTGATAGTCCTGCAGGATTTGATGTCTCTTTTTACTTCCATGTACACATTTCCATGACTTTTGTGTTGACCTGAACCAAGCGGTCAGGAAAGCCATTACAGTGGGGTAAGGCTTGTAGCTGGAGGATTATGGACTATTGAAGTCTATGTTCGTCTCTTGCTGGAAACTATCAGTGACATCTTCACCCAGTCAAATCCCACAGCATTACTGACCTGCCAGTACAATAAGAGCTCTGATACCGATGCTGTAAAGCTTGAGGTTTCAACATGTTTCACAACCGAAAAAAGTAGCTCCGTGTTATGGTCAGAATTATTATTTGACAATGGATAAAATTTTGTTTATTCTTATCATTGTTGAATTCAATGTCAATTTTCTGTTTACACATAATATAATATATGTTATATTATCTGTAATTATTTACCCAATTATTTTTTACTTTATTTATTTATGTAGAACATATATTTTCTTCTGGAACTCTGATGATGTACAACAGGAAATATTTGATTGGTTTTTCAAGCGTAACTACTGGAAACTGAAATACTCATCAGTTTTGGAGAACAGGTTTGGATGTAAGAGGGACTCCAGCTGAATGCTGAGTGGCTGATGTGAATATCTGGCTCTTGATTGACATGTTTTATTTTGGTACAATGTTCTCATTGAGGGGTCTGCCGTGAAGTAGGACCAGGGGGTTGGACACTAGAGGTTTTAGCGTGATTAAATGCCCCCCCCCCATCTGAGAGACAAACTCCCAACACCCAGATGCAATGACACAAGAAGAATTCTACGATAAATTGAAATGTAAACCATTTTTGGCAAAATTGAAATTGTAAGGGTTTATAAGATAAAGTCTCTCTGTTAAGATGCTGCGTGAGAGGAATGTCCATTTATGTGGGTTAACCAGGTTCAAATCTTAAAACGTCTGTGGTGTAAAGACCAAATACATATGAGAGAATGAAAGCTTCTGGTGCACTTTACCTTCTTTTAAGCAGATGACTTAATTTGCACAGGGAAAG
The DNA here is from genome assembly GCA_034779795.1 of Ctenopoma multispine. Lineage (NCBI taxonomy): Eukaryota > Metazoa > Chordata > Actinopteri > Anabantiformes > Anabantidae > Ctenopoma > Ctenopoma multispine. Next base: position 9,726,004 of record JAUYWH010000027.1, on the reverse strand, counting down.
CTGGACTCCCTCCCTCTCTCTTTCTTTCTCTCCCTCCCTTGTTCCCTCCTTCTCTCCTCTTTGGACTGTACCATGACCTTCACTGGCGTTCCACCTGCAGGAAGCCATGTTTGATTCTCTGTCTGCCGAGACGCCTGCTTGACAGCAGAATGGTGTCATAGGACCGAGTGGAGGAATTTCTCTTTCTCTGTCATCATTAAGGGGCTTCCCCCTATGGTGAGGGGGATGAAAAGTACGATTTAATGTTCTCTGGAGAGTGGCAGCAGAAGAAAAGCTCAAAGCCCTGCATGCTGGTTTCTGAGTGGGTCACTCCAGCCCTTGCAGCGAATGGGATGTCCCTAAGGAATTTGCCATAGACCAGCCTGAAAGGATGGGGATTAAGATCCTTTTAAGGATGGAAATGTAACAAAAGGAGCACTTTTATGATGTAGCAGCATAAAATGAGGGGGTCCATTGTGTAACTGATTGCAAAAGATCTTTGAAACAGGCGGCCCTACACTGCATGCTCGCCTGGCCCAGTGGGCTTTAACGGCTTGTACAAAATGACTTGTCTACATTAGGGACAGAGTGGCTCTCGTTTAGGAGGCAATGTAGAAGATTATTGGTTTGTTTCTATTTTCACCCCCTGTTCCTCCCTCCCTTTTCCTTGCTCTCTCTCACTTACTCCCACCCCTCCGTCGGCTATCAACGCTGGGTGGAAAGTGGCGACAGAGTCCCAGTGAAAGTTGGTTAATTTAGAGCCAGAGAGAAGGTAATTAGCATGCCTTCAGGCGTGGCTAAGCTACTGTAGAATAGGAGGCACTAGTTTAGCTTAGATGTGAATGGGAAACACCACGCTTGGTTTGAGGCAATAGGGACCAGATGCTGTGACTATGCTCTCTGCAAAAGCCAATCCTGTGAGAGAAAGAAGCTGCCAAGGCAACGTCACCACACAGGCAAATATAATTGTAACTGGATGCTAATTGTATGTTGAGAGTGTGGGTTATTATTGCTTGTTAGTCATTCTAATATTACATAATAGTATTATTAACCTTAATTACACTGAAAAAGAAAGTTAAATTGTCTGTTTAAAAAATATTGTGAATTAATTCATATTTCTGTTCATTTTGGTTAGAAGATTAGAAGACACCTAACCACCACCATGATTTAAAAAATGTCCCAGTCTACTGGAAATATGATGACTTTATTACACCTGAGCTATACTCTATGAAATACTGAATGAAACACATACACATGAGCATCTCGTAGACACATACAGTGCACATATATTTAAACAAAAGCAGATGTCTCGTACCACATATCTCAAGCTAAATTTATGGCCATTTGGACAGAAAATGATAACTTATTTTTCAGTGGGAGTAGAAAAAAGAACACATGAGAACATGAGAGAGGCCACTGAACACTAGAGGGGGAGCTTACCCATGATGCAGCCTGAGCTGGTCTGACAGAGGGAGCTGTTTTCAGGGCCCCACCACATCCACGCCTTTTTTCACCCCTCCATCCCTCAGTCTCTCCCCCCTGCACCTCCAGCATGGGCAGTGGGAGACCTCCAGGGATCAGAGGTCAAGGGTTGAGACGAGCGGTGGGTCTTTTTATTGCCTTTCTCCCAGGAACAAAAATGGAAGTGTTTGTTTGCGTGTGCGCACATTCGTGTGGGAACATACATGTGTATCAGAGAATAGGAAACAAAAAGTTAAAACATGTATTTATGAATATTGAAATGAATGCGTCAAAAGACATCTTTGCAATTTAGCAATATGTGTGTTTGTACAATATGTGCAATGTGAATAAGTTGTGAGCAGAGGTGTTTGTAGAGAGGGGGCTGGACCGGCTGCTGAGTTGGTAAGTAGGGGGAGAGAAGTTTAGGAGGCCTCACACTGTGATATGGAGCCCTTAAAAGGCCTCTGGAGGGAGTGTAATATCAAGAGCAGGATTATTCCCCGATCCTTCTTCTCCTCCCCCTCCTTCACTTCCCCCTCCTCTTCTCTGTCTCGTCTCTCTTCAGCTGACCCTCATCACCTCCCCACATCATTTAAATGTCTAAAGAGTGATTGAATGAATTATCATAAAATTTTGACAAATTCATTGAGTCGGCAGGCTGAGTGAGCCAAACGTTTCCTTCCATTTGCGTCTAATAAGACATGACATTTGAGATTAGTTTGTGTGCTGGCTAGACCTTTTGCCTTTTCCCTTGGTCCCAGAAACAAAAGGCCAATAAGTGTGTAAGGGGGGAAATCTTAAGTGCAACACAGACTGCAGACTTTTAAGGGGAATGTGGTGACTACTATCTGAAATATGGCATTTATCCACGCTGCACTCCTACATATTCAGACTGTGCTAAATTTTTTTTAAAACTTGTTTTGAAGATGGGCTTTACAAACCGAAGCCAGTAGCAATGTGAAAAAGGAACTGTTGTGGGGGATGGAATTTAGTGCTGCACAGAGTGTTCTCTCTGACCTCGGTGTTCCCACATCAAAGGGCCTCCCCAGCCCACTTCCCTCGACGCGAGCTGAAAAGAGATCTTTAGTGCGGAGGCTTGTGCTTGTGTGTACGTGTGTGTGAATGTTTTGTGCTGAAACCTTCAGGCTGCCTTGTATGCTGCCAATATGTGGTACTAGATGGCAATACGAGGTTCTCCGCTTAGAAAGCAAGTGGAGAGGCTAATAAAATTTTGTGCATTTTCCTTCAGAAATATTATTTTTCACTTGTGTATTTTTCCTCAGATTTATGTCTCTGTCTATTGTGCTCTATTAGCAATTACAATTGTAGATTTTTGAAAGCAGCACTGGCTCACTGTAGTTCATTAGACACAATGCAAGTTAATTGAAGTGAGAGGTCAGAGGTTAGAAAACAATGTGGCATATTTGGAAGACGTCCATGTTTTTGTGTTGCTGCTCACAGCAGTGTGTTCTGTCTTTTGATGAGGTGCAACAGAGTTAAATCTGCTGAGTGTATAGGGCACATGCACGAGGCGTTGAACTCTTGCACCAAAGAAATACAGGACGCACACAGTAGCTCACTAATATGCATGTTGACACGCATACTTGAGCCACACGCACACACAAATTTAGTGTAACGATTATTGTTAGAGCCAGTTGCTCTTCGTGTGGAAATGTTTGTTAGAGACACTTTTTCGCCAAGTTGAGGCGAAATGGCCTGAATGTCATGTGAAGCTATGGACAGTTGTGCCTACAATAGTTTGCTTATACCACCCCCAAAATCCCACCACACACACACACACACACACACACACACACAGTGCATGGAAATAAATATTTTACAATCAAACCAATTGGAAAGTAAATATGACTTTTATATCTCACAATAAAATGCACTTCTTCTACAAAAAACATGCACACGTTCCCCTCCATTCACCACACAAGCACACACACAAACCCACACAGACATACAAAGGACTCCCACTACTCCTGCTGGGTGAAAAATGTGTATTTGCTGACAGGCAGAGAGAGGGCCGCCACCACGTGCCCCATCCGGCTGGCAAACTGCTCGATACATCATGGTGCTCTGCACTCCCAAGCCAAATTGAGCATGTTATTCTCTGCTCACATCTGATTTCCCCCAGCCACCCAGTCACTGAGGATTCTCTTCTCCTACAATGGAGAGAGAGACGGAGAGAGGGAGGAAGGGAGAGTGGGAGAGCGAATCTCGACACACGTTCCTGCACACACACCCACACCCACGTGCACACGCACTATCCAGACTGTGAAACTGACAAAGAAAGCCCACACGTCCTTATGAGCAAGCATGGGTACACACACACACACACACACACACACACACACACACACACACACACGCGCGCTCACTGACCTCTGTGCTTGCCACCACAAGGCTGCCACTGATCTTCAAATATAGCAGAGCATCAATCAGTTCGTCACTGCCTTTTAGTGTCATTTTCTTCCTTCCTCTGGCTTTTTGTCCTCATCCTCTCAACCTTTCCTCTGCTCCTTGAGTATTCTTACAGGCATCTGCTCTTTCTGACTGAGCCTGCAGAGCATAGGTCATATTTAGTTTATCTCTCAGCTCCCCTCCGCATATCAGGACTGTAAAATATCCCAAAGAGATAGAGCTGGATAATATATGTAAATCCAAATTGTTGTATCTCAGGCACTTATTTATTCCACTTTTTTATGGAAATCTTTTTGATTTTCTCTCTCTCTTATCCTAACCCTCCCTCGTCCTGCCTCGAAGTCTCTCTGCATCATAAACTTGAATGATGCACAAATGTTTCATCCCAGGACTGTAACCTGTGATAGTATACTTCTAAGAGGAGGAAGCCTTTTGAATTATCTCAGAAAATAAACTTCACAGTGACATCATCGCTTTTCATCAAGTCAAATGCTCAACAGTTAATGTTTACAGAAAGTTTTAGTTATCTGCTGTTAGTAATTTAGCAAACACAATGTATTTAATGTACTACGCTACAGAGTTTCATCTTCCTTATGCACTGTTTAGTTATTGCTCCTCCATAGATACTGGAAATTTATCACAATGTAAAAAACCTTATTATAATTTTTTGTGCGATATTTATTGCTTCATATCCCCTTTTTATAACAAATAATAACACCGACAAAATTGAAATCCATGTGCTCAACACAGTGTTTCAGCTGTTTAAACTTTGAGTTCTTGGTTATAATTTGTGGTCCTGCTTTTTTTCAACAACTCAATAATGCTCACATTCAGAGCCCAATTAAGTGTGACTGTGTTTATTTTTAGCTTTATGGCAAATGAATTAAACTTCTCAGTGGAAGACTATTAGACATTCCCTGGCAGCAGCAGCCTGCCAGCCAGCCAGCTCGCTGCTTTGGGAACGTCAGCGCAGTGAACACTCACCCCGCAGAGCACATAATCGTGTTTACTTGGTTGAGGTCCCAAAATAAGTGTTATCTTAATTAATAAACAAATTACAAAATAATATAAAAAATCATCGGCATAGAAGTTCATCAATTACCAGGATTAGCCGGGCAAGAAGCATGTAATCTACACAGAGACATTTATAGGGCAACGATTATGCCACCTTCCCCATAAGCCTTTATTGTGATGAAATTTGGAGCAATAAAGCACCTTCCCATTTCCCCTGACAAATCCTGTACTCCTCCTCAAAATCAAAAGGTGAAGCATTTAGCAGTCCGCCTCTAATGGGTAAAGCCGTGTGACGAATGAATTGCCCTACACACATCCAATAGTGTGCTAAAGAGGGTGGAAAGTCAAGAAAACAGAGTGAAAGGAATTTACAGACACACTGGGAGAGTAGGCAAGATCAAGCTGTTAAATGTTTTAATAATGCTTTTAATGAAAGTTCATGGATTTGTTCTATAATCATATACTGTATTTTTGTGTTCAGTCGCTATGTAGGTTTCATATTATACAAGGGATATTTATGACATACTGTTGCAACATAAATTACTTATTACTGTATCCTGGTGGGAAGATTTAAACTGCTCCCCCTCCACATTTTTTGTCTCTGCCCTAGCTGAACACAAGCTGTTAATTATGTACATTGAAGTGAAGTGCAGACTGAAACCAGCATTGTTTCATCTGGCACATTGAGTCCTGATTTACGTCTCTCCCAACACTTTATTTCTAGTAATCTGCTGATAGAACCTATGGATTATGAGCAGCAGAGCATCATAAGTAGGTTTCTGGCTCTCTTACCTGAGAATTTGCAACAGACCCCTCACAGCTCACTCACGGAGTGGTGGGGGTACATGGATAGGATGCACAGGCGAAGGAAATCTCCATGTCGTTCCTTTGATATGTATATTTCCAACCACTTTCTAAATCGGATATTTTTCCCCTCCCCTCACAAAATGCCACTCTTTTACCCGCTACTGTAGTCCTTTTTATTGAGGATCAGTTTGTGTTTTCTTGTGTTCTCGCATCTTCTTTCTACACAAGAGTAGAAACATCTAATATAGCTTTGATATGCTTTAGGCTGGCATTTTCATCTCTGCTTGTTGTTACTCTTTCAAGTCTTTCATATTATAAATATATACAAGGTGATTCATTGCCAGTTTACTTAAAACATTCACCGCTGACTTTTTTCTTTTCTTTCTAGTTTTGTTTAGTTTATATTACATCCTCTGTATAACTTTAAACCACTTTTCATGTCTAAGTGTCTGGATGCCAGAGGGTCTAAATGTACCTTCTCTATTTGATCGTACGTGCTATTGCGTACTCAATTAGCTGGAATTAATATTTCCATCCCTGCTGGGGTTGATTAACTGTGTTGTCTGTCTGCTATCCATCACAGCCTAATGGGCAGCCCGGAGTTGCTGCAAAGTGATGGACAAACCTTTTGAGAAACTTGTTGTAAATGTCAACTAAACATCTCAATGGGTGTCCAGGTTTCTCTTTGTTTTCACACTAGTGTTTTTTTTTTTTAAGTAGAGATTTATGTTTTAATTCTGTACATGTAAAACATTTACTGTATGTAAAAGACTAAATAGATGTCTAGTTAGTCTGTTATTCTAAGGCATACACACTAAATGCATACAATGTGCATTCGTCATTTAGATGTCTTATGTGTGATATATATGTCTTCAGTTCAGTGCAAGCTTTAAGCTTTTGCGTCGTGCTAAATATTCAGTCCCCCACATACTGAGCAACTAATACAAGCCACCATCCCCTTCTATTCAAAGAAATTAATATTCAAAGGTTAAGATATCTCTTCACAAGGTGTAATGAGCACCTCTGCTCAATTGTTACCATAGGTGTTCCAATCCTGGGACTGCATTAGGGACTACACTCAGATAATTTATGATTCCCATAGTCCCCCTCAGCAGGGATTAATTTTGAATTATTTATGCTCTTATACGCACATAGAGCTGAAACATTTTAGAAGGTGTCAGACGCTCACTCACAGACGAGGCTAATGTGCGGACTAGCAGGGGAACTGATGGCAGTCTCTTGTTATTTAAAGTCTAGCTTTTTATTTTCCGCTCGCCCCCCCCAGGGAGTAGAGGGGCAAAAGATGAAAACAATATGTCTCTTTAAATAGACATATACACTTCAGACAGTGGTCTGGGTGATTCAGAACTGTAAGAGAAACAGAATAAGAATAAAGTTTGGAGTTGGGGCATACGTGCAGGCTTTAGGTGGGTAGTTTTGTCGAAGCAAACTTCTCTCTGGCTCATAAGAAAGTGACTGCTCCATAGGATGACTTTGACATATTTCTGACAGCGCTGGGTGTTTGACCCTCTTTTATTAAGCAAAGAGAGAGTGGAGTGTTTTATTTGTGGAATCCATGTCAGGAGTCAAATTTTTAATCATGTTTTTGTTTTTGCACAAATGAAAATGGATGGACGTTTTGAACCCCTGAAATGAAAGGTGCTCCAGGTTAATAGTTGCTTATATTTTGCACAATTTGTACAGTTAGTCATTTCTAATATCATTAGGGAAATTAGGTGTGAGGTGATTTATTTGTTTATTCATTTAATAAATCATTTAAACCCATTCTGAATCTTAAGCGTGCTAGGTGGAAGACGAATAGCCAGCTCACTGTGCCCTTATAAACAGGAAGCCACATAAATCAGGTAATATACTTACAACGTGTTTTGCATCGCGCTAATTACTAGTGTTTTTAATTTGTCCAGTTCAGACAGGGTTCTGTTGCAATGTGTCACATCTCATTGCTCTCTGGTGAGTAATGAATGATGTGATTCAGCCTAATTCATGTTACGGATATTCCCTTGCTTTGTTCTCTTCATGTGTACTAATTCAATTTCCTGCACAGGAATAACGTTGCTTTAAATATGCATATGTTAATTATTTTTTGTATTAATTTCACCATTCTTTTTGCGGATCAGGTCAACATAAACAAACTGTAGTTTTAATGCACCACATGCTGGTTGTATTTACCAACGTACTGTACTTGCACACGAGAAGACACGCTCGCACACAACACTGTCAGTTCTACAACCCTATAATTCAAGCCAGGCTCTGTAATTGTGGTGGCAGCTGTATTGTCCTTACCATAGGATCACTGCTACTATTGTACAGAAAAGGTCCCCTTTCTCGCTGCTCAACAATGTCTAATAAATCCTGGGGTGGGGAACATTGATGCTGGGCACTGACTGTGACACAAAAGAGGGGAATTTGGGAAGAGGCTGCAGAGGATAATGAACAGTATTTTAACTCGGCAGTTTAACCTCCGATCCTGTCAGGACTGACCTTTTGCCAACCCCGACGAGAGTCTGATTTCTCCTGTTTCTCTGCTTTTTTTTCCCTTCCCTCCTCCCTTCTTACTCTCTCCTTTTGCCCCTTCCTTTGCCTTCTTCTCTCTTTTATTCTTCTGCTGACAGAGAGTATACTGGAGTAAAAGCGATGGAGAGGGAGGGAGAGAGTGTGTGTGTGCGAGGGGGGAGAGAGGGTAGGGGCTGGGATGTGTAAGAAGTGTCAGTTCAAGACATTTACATGAAAAGCAGTTAGTAGTTGAAAGGCGAGCTGTTTCACAATCTGCCTGTACATTTTCTTTTTTCTCACCCTTTCTCTCTGGCTAAGTCTCTCTCCATCTCTTTTATTGCCGTAGTCCATGCCTAGTGAATTGATGTGAGAGCAGGGGCGACCCCCACACGTCTACAGCAGACTGGGAGGTGTTATTGAGTCTCATTGAGGCCTACATGACCTTCATCCAGTATGACCTTTATACAACCTTTTGCTTCACCTGAGGTTGACCTTGAAGGAATGTGTCTTTGTCACATTTATGTGTCTGCTATTATTAGCGTCCTCCAACTTGTGTTTCTTTCCCCTTCATTTCCCCACTTGTGCTTTTTAGTCACTTTTCCTGCATGTTTTTTCTGTTTTTTTCCCCCTCTCTTCTGTCTCAGTTACACAGCAGAGGGTAGTAAGTGTAAATCAAGTGGGACCATTTTCTTTAGCAAGGCCCTGATTAGTGCTGATGATGTTTCCAAAGAGGTGAAGGGGCTCAGAGGCCACTGCAGCTGCTCTCTCCTATTCACCATGTGCGGATTTATGTCTCCCTCTTTCTTTTTTCACTCTTTCTCCCCCACTCTTGCTCTTTCCTACCACATTTTCAACGATATCAATATCGATCGGGCTGTGCACTTAGAACCTCTCTTTAACAATTGGCTCCTGCGGTTGATACAGGCATTAATACTAAGTGCTTGCAGATAGAGAAGGAAGGAGGGAGGGTGAGAGTGATTTAAAACAGTTTGCAAGATTTATGTAATTTCACATGAATAACCCACAGATGCCATGGTAAGGGATTCTCTCTCACACAGACAGCTTCATCAATGTAATGGCTATCCACATAAGTCCAAGTTCACCTCATCATATCCTTTCTTTGGCTAAATGTTTACTTTTTATGGATATTTTATGGGGAGCTAAAATGAGGTCATAGTTGTGATGCTTTGGCTTATGCCTCTGGACTGATCCTGATGTCCTGACCCTGATGTCCTGACCCTCCCTGTTTGATTTATGCTTTCAGGAGTCTGCCAGAGCTTGACTGGCTTCAATCCATTCAGCTCAATCACTTAATGAACTTGACAGTGTTTGGAACAAGTACATACTGTAGCTACAGCTTTTTCTATAAATATTCAGAAAAAATTATTTTCTACTGATTGAAACTATTTACTTCAGCATCTCTGCACTTACATTGTAAGAGGGCAATTTCTTATATAGCTGAATATTTCTATAATGGACACATGCTTTTTAATCCAGTCTGAACACTGCATTGCACTGTACGGAGTGCTCGCGCTACCTAAAAAAAACATCCCTAGCTTCTAGTTGCCCTGAGAAATCAGTAAGAGAACACTTTTGTCTCATAATGATACATTATCCCAAACAAACAAAGCAAGGTGTGAAAACAAGAGGCTGATGTGATTGAAAAATAATAGATTTTAATTTTCACAGGGAGCAAGTGGAATCAGTTGTTCCACTGTACCCCCCTGCATAGCATAAATAATTATGCATGGGTGACTAATTTGAAGACACTGCATGCTAAGTATACAAATCCCCCTTTCTTCCCCCTGCTACAGGGTTCAGGAGGAATAACGCATGACTGCAAAACAAAGGCAACATCAAGCTCATAAAATTAACATAGCAAATGACCTGAAGAAGAGGCTCGATAAATATTCTGATCTTATCACCTCTAAGTACTGCAAGACGACTAGAGAACAGCCAATGAAAACACCCTCGTTAATCTTCCATACCCTCGGATAAACTTTTTACAGGAAACCATCTTTCCAGCAACTCTGCAGGGGTCAGGACAAGGGCGCCTTCTCCCTAACTTGATAGATATTTTTTGGGAGATCTCCGACTTTTGTTCAGACAGCTACACACTGACCTTGGACTCAAACTCAATTTAGCTTTTCCTTTCTTTTTGTGTTGCCTGTGTTTTTGTGACGAAGAAAGTGCTTTCTCAGAGACACCATTTTAAAAACCATCCTGTTTTGATTCTGTATTCAATCAGATCCACAAAGGGGAGTTTGTATGGAGTTTGTGTTTGTGTGTCTCTTTGCATGTGTGCTTGCATACATAGTTTGTGTCACAATCCTAGCACCTTTCCATATTTACTCCTAAAGCTGTTTATGGATGGGATACGGCTTTGTACAAGTTTGAATGTTGTCTCCTTCAACTGCTGTCAGAGGAAAACAGTCGTTTTAGAGATGAAGAGAGGATCAATCAGCCTTACCCTCTTCACCTGCCAAGTGTGTCATGTGTCTTTTGGCCTGACGTTCTTATGTGCTGCAGGTAGATAAAATGCATAATCCGCCTCATTTGATTCAGGTGCGTGTTTTGCCGTGTGAATTAAAGTGATGGCTCTCAGTGCCTGAGTTTCTCAGTGTACACATTAGGCTCTGAATAAACATTGGATTTGCTCTGTGCATCAAAACTGCATAATATAGGCCATGTTATGGCCAGTCAGTAATAACGTACCTAAATATTTAAATAAAGTTAAATCTTACTCAGCACTGGGCACTTTATTACAATGTCTATTTTGGCCTTTCTCAAAAAATGCTAGGATGTCTTAATAAACAAATCATATTATGATTTCAAAAATTTCTGATATATTTTACTGTTTTTCCCCATCTCTCCCGTTTCCATCCTCTTGGTCTTTAGACTTATTGTTCCACTTGAGGCCCATAGTTTTAAACTAGCTAAAATTGTCCTCCTATGAGGATATCATACTCTTACCCAATGCATCCTGCAGCAAGGACAAAATCAACACAGGGAAAAGTTAGTGTCACTGCTGCCTGTATCGGAGAACACGGGCATGTCCTAGTTTCACTCTTAGTGTCCTTCTACATTTGAGTTGGTATAAGCTTCGATCTCTACCGTCTTTCTCTCACAAGTGTTAGAGATCCTATTCTGCTTTATACTGTACAGCATTAGCAAATGCTGAAGTGTGTGTGTGTGTGTGTGTGAGTGTGAGAGAGAGAGAGAGAGTGTGTGAGTGAGTGAGTGAGAGAGAGAGAGAGTTGTGGAGAGATTAGGTCACTGTCGCAGACAAAATATTTGTAACTTGTCGATGTTGCGCAAGGACTGCAGCACACACAAGCTACTGATGGCTGGGAAATAATGAGAGTATTTGAAGTTGGAGACACTGACTGGTCTGACCACACAGTTCAGCACACTGCAGCATGGGGGACTTCTCCAACTTCTAGTTATCTTCTTTCTAGCCTTGCTGGGTAACAATCTCAGAAAAGTGATTTGTGTGATTTCCCGGCAGCATAATTCGACAGGACAGGAACGCAAAGCTAGTGTATTTTCAGGACACAGATAGGAGCCTCAGTGTCAGCACTGAGAAGAGAATAAGGCAGGTTGGTGGGTAATTATGAATAGAGCCAATGGTCTGGGTAATTGAGAGAGAGAGAGAAAGAGAGAGAGAGAGAGGGAGAGAGAGAGATGCGTGGGTGTGCGTATATGTGTGTTCAACCATGTGTTTGACTACCAGTGCCAGCGATCACTTCCTTTCCCCTCTCCCTCCCCCATTGGGTGGTGGGGACAGGTATTTGTCGTTACTATTAGTGAATGATTATGCCTCCATTTCCTTTCATGTCTTTAACACGTCATGAGCTGCTGGATTAAAGAATTAACACGTGACTGTCAAAGTGAGGAGATAGACAGGTAGGTAAGTAGAGCAGAGTTGCAGATCACACAGCTGCTCATATAACACATACCGTACAAGCAATTACACACAGTTCTGCTGGCACATACACATTGTTTGTTTCCTGTCTGTGTCTAGAAGATATGATGTGGACTGACATTGGCTCCAGACTTCCTTACACAACTCTGATGATTAGGCTGACCTTGTCTCAGTCTGACCCTGTATGACCTTGTGTTCTCCAAGCTCCCTGAAAGACAAAGCCTCATTAAGAAGGAAAATGGCCAGAAAATGGTCACTGTGGCATTGTACGTGCATGTGCATGCACATGTACAGTGTATACTGCCTATGCCTCAAAACACCCTTGTGTTGTGGCATCAGGAGGATATTATGTTTTATTCAACACATGAAGAACACAGTGCTACAGTAACAGGGAGGATAGTTTGAATGCAGTTCTAAATAGCAGCATTTAGATGACTGGTGATGTTTTAGTTGTCAAGCTTGAAATTTAAATTACAGGCTAATTTGTTTGTATAAAAATCTCTTACACATAGTTGCTGTTCAACAGAGTCCTGTTTGTTTGAATTTATAGATGATTTGTGACCTAAATATTGCAGTTGTTGTCCCCTTTCAAAGCTCTGGCTTATAGTCTTCAAGATGTTGATTTAAGGACAAGACGGGAATGTCAGCAGAGTAATAGTGGGGGTACACCCCATGGTGCTAGGAATAGAGAAAGACATAATACCTGGATTTACATTTATTAGTTTTGGTAACGCAGCTTTGTAATAATTATGGTGTTTTTTTTTTTAGAAATGATCTTATGAAGTATTTTGTGGAATAATTGTTTTATTTATGCACTGTGTATGTTCACACTTTTTGATGGACAAACTTTGTTTGTAATCACTCATACTGTATAAACATATACAGTTTAATGTTATATAAACACATTCTTAATTTATATTGCAACATGAGATAAATGCAATACTATTAAATTTTTTTAGTAACGTTGTTAATCTGCAGAAAAAAGCAACAAAGAATTATTATTTATCATAACATATCATTTATTTTTTTGCACTTTCTTTTACACATATCAACCAGATATCAGACTTGTAGAGTGCATGCACATGTTGTAACAGCTGTTCTATGATGATAATAATTTCTTGCCTTCATTTCCTATATTGACACCTGCCTCCCAGATCAATGACAGTCAGTCCACCAGGTAGACAGAATGCAGGAAACATTGTGCTGTTAGTACTCTCAACATAATAAGTTCCCCAGGGTACATCCCAAGACTTTATTAGTGCTGTTTTCCTTCCCGGTAAGAAACCTTGAAGAGATAAGGAAAGGAAAGGACAGAGGAGAGGAAAAGAGAGGCTGAATCGAGGAGGGAGGGCACACTGTATGCCAGTATTATTGAGGAGAAATCACTTTTGATTACAGAAAATAAAAGCAGCTACATAATAAGTTGTCATTAAATTTGAGATTTTTGACTTATCTCACTGGGGCAGTTGTTCAGTCTTCAGTCTTCAGGGCAGTTGTTCAGAGCACACTCCATATAACATCATTGATTTCTTACTGAAAATTTGAAATTTAACATTAAACACATTGTCACCTCGTCTGCTATCAGACAATAGACTAAACAGAAACTGTTAATGATAAAAAAGTACTGCAGAAAATATGATGTAGTACATTTGTTTATCTCTTAGGATGTATTGCTTTGTTATATTTACTATGGATGTTCGATATTGACTTTTCTTTACCGATATCCGATATACTGAATTGTCTAACTCCTAATTTCTGATACCAATATAAACCAATACTAATATATGCGGGGTCCCCCCTCATAAAAAAAGAAAAAACTAAATCATTTTAGGTAACTAACATCGCATATTCCCTATCATGCATACCTAAACTTTAAACATTATTGCAAGATGTGCCAAACAAACACAAATGTCTCAAAAACTATACCTTGGATTTTTCATATTTTGAGAGAGAGAGAAGTAGCTGAAGAGTTTGATGTTTATTATGTGCATGGTATGTAAACGTTGTGTCATTAAAAGAGTAAAACCCAATACTGACATTACATTTTAATTCCAATATTGGCTGATAATATCGGTAGGCCGATAATATCGGACATCCCTAATATTTACCATATATTGTACTTTTCAATTGAAGCGGCGTATACATTATTACGTAAAAATGACTTTTAAAGGTTATTAGCAGCCAATGTGTGTATTAGGAAGTTAATATGTTTGTTTCAGTAATTACAGTGAATACAATGATTTATTCACCATTTGAGAAGTTACATGATCTATTAGTGATTATATAGACATTAAATGTACATGATATCCCAATTTTGATCAGCTTTAGGAAGATCTATGACCTCTTCTGCAATATTGCCATAAGTCATGAAAGAAAGGAGGATATACTTGACAAAAGGAGGAGTGATATTTGGAGTAATGGGACACACCGCAGGTGTAGCCTACCTTCTGCTTATAATAAATGATGTCCGGTCCCTTAAAGACAATTCTATTACCTCCGCAGTCATGTGCAATCAGTCTCTGTCAGGGAAATGGATATGCACACGTGTTACCAAATCGGTAGCCAAGGCCCTATCAATACAAGCTGATCTCAAGATTTATGCCGCTGCTTTGGTGGCTGGTGGCCGGTACACATTTCTGAATTGCAGCCAAGTCTTTAACTCAGGATGTAAGAACAACCAGCCAAATCTAATAGAAATAGATGGCTTCCAAGGGGATATAATGTTGGTGTTCATGTTCAGTGTAAATACCCTTTTACACTAAACTATTTGTTTCATTACTTTTTCAAGCATGTTTTCATCAAAAAACAAGCAGAAAGTTTGCCACAATATTTTTAGCATCGTGGACCAGTGATGGACCACTGGGACTCATTATTTTCTCTTGGAGTCAGCAAAACTTCCCCTAAATGCTCTAGTCTCCAGTTCCTCACAGAGGTAGCAACATTTACAGACACACAACACTTGCAGGATTAAAACCCTGGGATGCCTTTTTCTTCCATCCAGGGCCGCTTGTTGTTTACTGGCAGGGGAACCACATGGCTTGAATTTTTCTGTATTATCCTCTGTTTTATGTTTATTTTTTATTTTTTCCCTCTCTTCTTTTTTCTATTGCCATTTTGCGTTTTCCCTGCAAGCATGAAACCAAAGTCAATGAGAACCAGGGGTGTATGGGTCCCAGCAGGGGTGAGGGGGATCAGACCCTCTTTGAGTGTCACATGTGGGGCTGGTTAAATCAGGGACAGACCTAAACGTGCACATACACACACACACATATGGGTGCGTCCACACTCACACTTTTAAAGGGGCCTCTGTATAGGCCTCTCATATCTACCATCCAAAATTGCCACAATGCTATTAGTTTACAAGAGTGATCAGGGAATCAGTCTTCACAAACCGTGTGTGTGTGTGTGTGTGTGTGTGTGTGTGTGTGTGTGTGTGTGTGTGTGTGTGTGTGTGTGTGTGTG
>JAUYWH010000027.1:9687233-9710312 GCA_034779795.1 Ctenopoma multispine | reverse complement strand
TGTGTGTGTGTGTGTGTGTGTGTGTGTGTGTGTGTGTGTGTGTGTGTGTGTGTGTGTGTGTGTGTGTGTGTACTGTAGTGTCTGCCAGGTAAAGTAAAGTACTGAGATATACGCATGTCCAAAATTACCTACTGTTTTCCCCTCAAGTTGCACCTGATACATTTCTCTCCTCTTTTGACTGTCCAAATATTTGAGTGGGAGAGACATTTAAGAGAGACCTTGAGAGGAGCACAATAACCCTCCACTTCTGTCTTCATTGGAGGGGGAGAAAAGTGAAAAAGGTTTTTTAGAGCACGATGAGAACATCTGGAGTACAGGAAAATACCTCAAGCTACCCTGATTAAAATCACACTTTTCCTCCTGAGCCATGACAAAATGACACTTTAAAAAAAAACAGACAGCCTTAGAATAACACATTCACATATTAAAATAATACAAGTTTAGTCTCTTTTTTATTAAACAAGGGTAAACGCAGATATAATTCAGGTCAGGTTCAGCTGAGGCTGTGATGTCTGCATGTTACTCGCCACCTTAAAAACTAAGCAAGTTTAGTTTTCTTCTCCCCTCTTTAGCTAATTTGTTTGTGGACTTTTTCAATTCTCATAATTTCATTTTAAACCTTCCTCTTAAACCTTGACCTCCTGAGTTATTGTCGAGTCCTCTGTGCTGGAGTGCAGGCTGGGTGGCCGGACCAGAGAGGCAGTAAAGAGGAAAAGCTACATAGACTCTTTGGGATCTGTTTACACAAATGGGAAACTTTTTGGTGGGAGATTAAAGTTAGTAACAGCACTGTAGTGCTTTTCCCATCGTCTCTGGAATCCTCCTCACATCTGCCCTTCTCCTGTCACTTTAACAGATGTTAGGAAAACGTAAACGATGTCTGGATTTCAATTTTCTTATCTTATTTTCTAAGTTTCCAAGCGTCATGTCAAAGTCTTGGCATAGACTGTGTGTCTGCTATGTGTTACATACTCTAGCACATGCTGACCTCAGGAAATACATGATGATGTAGAAGCAGTTTTGTCATTAAACCATGTAATGAAAACCTACTACTGTACATCACCAGATATAGTAAGTGATATTCCAAAATAGATTCCAGGCAATCAAGCTTTTCTGTGACCCACTGTTTGTCCGTGTAAACCTCTACACCATAATCCCTTTAGTGTTCAATTAATCCACTCACTGCTGTTCCAACTTTGAATTACACACCGATTTGTATAACTGCTCTCACATAAGCTGTCTGTATCTGTGTTAGCTCAGCCTTTACCATCACCTCCACCACTAAACAGGCAGCCAGACAGAAGAGGAGAGGAAAGCAGAGAGGTAGGGTCAGCATCAAATGTGATGAATGCCTTTTTACGGAAAAGCTGTATGGAATGTCCTTGACTTTAATCAAAACTATTTGTTTTTGGGGCGGCTCGTCTGTGCTCTCATGCGCTCATGTCCACTGATAGCCTGACATTAATGACACCATAAATCAGGCCAAGTGACGCTGGGGTTTTTGGTAATGTTTCAGAGCTGCTACAGAGATGGCAGTCACAGAGGAGGATAGGGAGGAAAGTGAAGAGTTTGTAGGAATGCCAGATTATGTAGGGGTTAACTAATCCCTTGAGAAAACAAACAAACAAAAAAAAACTGAAAAAAAGAGGGCTGAAGCTAAGCTATGCTGGAGCCAAGAGAATCAAATGAAATGCTGTTTTAATGTGCCAGATATATATATTTTTATTAGAGAAAAGAGCTACACATTGTGTCCATGATGGTTTTGTACATTGTAAACAAGGAAAGAAAGAAACAATGAAAACGAATTACCCCTTTTAGAAATAGAAATGTAGTAGTTGAAATGTGACTGATTTGTAATAACATACATCATAATTTCCTTTCTCTACACTCAATAGACACATGGTAACATTTGTACTTGAGCTGCATCAAAGACTTGGGCCAAACACGACTGATAAGCTGCTCTCTGTGGATATGTGAATGCCATGATTCTCTTCTGCACATCCCTCGTCCCTCACTGTGATAGTCTGTTCACATAAACACACAAGCGCTCTCTGGGCCAGGATCTAAACAAATCTGACATGATTGATTTGACAGAGGCTATGAGATAACTGTTCATCAGCCAATACACCATGAATAGAAAGGCCCTCGAAACCTTTATACAGTAGTGACGGGCCAAGAAAACACTGCTGCCCATTTGGATGTCTGAATAGAGGCAGAAAGACAGAACAGATGTTTAGCATTTGTTGGGGTTAAAACTAGGGTTAGTGTTATTCTACCTCATTTAGCTAGGATTTCAGACATGAAATTGTTCTGCTTTGGGTCAGTTTGTGTGAACTCTCATACACACATATTGTTAAGATATGACATTATGAATGAAGTAGGCTGTGGGAGGATGTAGCACTGCTGTTGCAGTGAATTTGATACTGTGGTAAAGTACGTAACATCTTTTGCTTGTAATTCCAGAAATGCCCAAATCTCAAATTTAAACGTATAATTTACTAATGATTATTTAGTTGAAAATGGAAATAATGAAAACACATCCCTTCTGTAAAAATAAAAGGAAACCTTCTTTCTTGTAATTGGGGGTGCAGCTACAGCTTTGTAGAGCAGAACAGTAAGTGGTGTGTGGCTTTTTTTCTTGTCACAGTCAATGCAAAACTAAGGAGCAGTACATAGATCACAATCACAAGAGCTGTTTGGTGGAATCTCACATTGCCAAGAGAAAGCTATCTAGACAGTGCCTGCCAAAAGGAGTGTGCATTTCTAATCCCTAGATGGCTCATAGGCGCAACAAATCTTATCTATCTACATACTGTCAAAAAATGTCACTGCCATATCAAATAGAGAAGACGATACCTGAAGGAGTGGAGGGAGGAAAAAGCAGAGGAAATATACAGCAATACGCATTTTCAACACATGCACACGAACACACACACATACACAAATACACTGGAGAGACATGGAGCTGTCGTCAGTTGACAAACAAATGACAGACAAATGACATGTTGGAGCACCTCCACCAGGCCTGATAGTAATCGCCCTGTGAGATTGTGCCAATGGCGTCTCTTATGGAGAGAAAGAGAAGGAGTGAGGCTTGTGTGTCATTTTACACAAACAAAACCTCTGCCAAACACCGGATCTGATTGCTTCCACTGCCGTCAACTGTGTCCAATCTAATCTGTCTGTCAACTTGGGTTGCAGGGAATGAGAACATGCTTAAAGGAGGGATGATGGAGAAGTGGAATGGTAAGGATGGAGAAAAAAGGTGGATTAGTTGGATTGGACGGAGGATTTAATACTAAAGCTGTGGCAGTATTTTAACGTGTTTGCACCTGATAAAATTGATGGAAGTTTTCTATCCATGGTCTTAAAGTTATCCACCTTTAAATGGCTAAATTAATATATATTTTTAATAATTAACTGCTTCTCTGAGGTGCATAGCCTATGTTTAAATGCTTTGAAATGTTCTTGTGTTTTTCCTCTGCCCAGAGTTTCACTTTTCTTACGTGCATTTGTATAGATGTATTCGTTGAATGTCTGTATGTGTTTGTTTGTGCATTTGTGTATGAGCTGTGTTGCACTGTGCAGGGTGGGTGTCATGCATGCAGCAGCGAAGCAGGTGGATAATTGGCATCACGGTCAGGCTCTCAGCAGTCTGAGATGACCCAAGAGCTGCAACAGCGTGAGAGAGTTAGGGAGAGAGACAGAGGGACAGAGTGTAACCTAATGACGGAAAGACTGAGTACATATATAATACAGGAACATGGGGGTTATTTATTTATGAGTGTATGAGTGGGGATATGAATATGGTGATGTGTGTTATGTGTGAGAGTGAGTGTGCACATGTGTCTCCATGGGAATGTACAGTATGTGCAAGGCACATGCACCATTAGTGGCAGCACATGTACACACATGAGAGCATACACGCCCATATGTGCTGTTTGACTGCAAGCAAAAAAAAAAAGGGAGCTCGCAGTTATGAGCGCAGGCAGACCCTTATATAACACTTAACGTTTTGAAAAATTACATTCAAGCAGTGCATTTATCTGCATAATCATCATTCCCATCAGGCCAAGTTATACATCTATGCATGATGTAATTATGACTCATCATCAAAGTGTCATGGTGGGTCTTGCTCTGTGACCTTTGTGTTTGTGTGTGTGTATCTCAGCTCCAGGCTCAGAACTCTGCTGTTGGATACAGTATAACGTGAGCTTTTGCTTCTTCCTTAATTCAATCAAGTCCCTCCCATTGCTGTAGCCTCTTTATTCCAATTCGATTAGTGGGCTAAAGCCATCAAGATTTTCTGGACAAAATGAATGCTTGTATTAATCCCCGCAATTTCCATTTAAAACGCAAGGGCATTGACTTGATTAATAAGGGCTGATGCTGAATAATTACACAGCAAACACAGCAAGGGTTATAGGAAAAGCACAGCTGGGCCTGCCCCCAAATGCCCTCTGGGAAACCAAAGAAAGGGGGGTCAAAGTAAAGCAATGGCAATGACTGAGGTGATGAATCTCTTAGCTGGCCCCTTATGCAATTAACGAGCAACGTTTCTATTAATTTGGTTCCCCCAGAGTAGCGACTGGTCAGATGTCTCAGGGTCAAGGGTCAGGGGTCGAGAGCAGAGGTCAAGCCCACAACAGCACAGAATAAGAGAGGAAGTAAGAAGAGAAAGCGAGATGGAGGAGAACAAGAATAATAGCTAAATCAAATTAGAAATACATTTTAGAGGTTTGGTTTATCTTTAGTTTCTAACATCACCACAATTTGTGAGCAATTCAAAACAATGTCTCTATGAGCACAAGGGATTCAAGGATGGGATTCAAGGGATGTAGGTATGGAAGGAAACATCTAGAGCACATTTAATTGGGACTGATCAATCATTGCATGCAGTGTTTGAGCATTCAATAAAGACCCAATCAATTGTGGGTTTGGGCTGATGGAAGTAAAGACAAACAATGCTGCTGTTCTTAGAGAAACAGATTACTATTAACATTTATTCATTGGAGATATTGTATGGTCTGTGCTGCCACCAATTTAATATTAAACTAGTGGTCAGTTGTCATCCATTACAAATGTCCCATTTCTCTTACCCACACTGATTTTTCCTTCTGGTTCTGGGTGGTAGAGAGCTTTTACTTCTACCCTGCACACTGTGGTTCAACTCTATTTTTTTCCTTTTCAAACAATGTGAATAAATGTGTGGCAGTTGTAGCATATTTTGAAGATTTTTTTTTTGTGTTTAATGGCAAAACCTCAGTGACCATCGTCTTCCTTTAGGTTGTATTATATTATGCGTTGTTAGCATGTTTCTGGTCTGCAGTGGAAAAAAAGCAATATGTGTCTAATCTGAGCTCTAACTTCTAAGTCCTCACTGTTCCTAGAGACCTGAGGTTTGCCAGTTTAGGTCTTTTGGCTGTCTCACAGTCAGAGTTCAAATCAAGTTAAAATCAAACAGTGATTGAACATTTGCTGTACTGGTGCCCAGGCACTGGAACAGCGTTGCAGTTAGGTTTAGGTCTCCTGGCATTATCTGTGTTTGTAAATCCTGCCTCGAATATATGAATGAAATATATTCCTCTGCAATGGGAGAAAACTCATCATAGGCTTACTGATAACTGTACTGAAGTCAGAGCTTAACAATATTTATGGCTGACAAACCCCAACATTAACTGTGGCAAACAGCAGGGCTACGACCATGTGCAGACACTTCCTCTTAGACACACACCTGAGATCCTTTTGTAGTATGGCTCAGCTACAACACACATGTCCACACAGTGACTCTCTGAAAAGACCATAAACATGCTTCTAGTGACTGTCAAAGCCCCACCAGACTATCTGTCTTTCCAGCAAAGACACAGAGTCAAACAGCGGATGACTACCACCTCTATATCCACCTATCTCACACCTTATTATTATGTCACACACTACATGGCAATGAGGACAGGCTTCCTACAGTCATTGCCCTCAGTTGTATTAAAAATGCTGGATAAGATGTTTCTAGCAGAATTTGAGGGTGTAGTCACCCTTTTATAACATAGTTACTGACCTCACTCTGGATACTCTCATGCTAGGCAGCAAGCACTTCAAAAGAGGTCCAGCGGCCTCAAGGTTAATGCCGTACCAAATAAAGGGAGAAGTTGTTAAAATTAACACTGTACCAAGGCAGCTCTGTTTCCCTTTAGAATATAGGGAGGGCTTGATCCTTTTATGTTTGAGAGAAAGCATTCCCACATGTTTTCAAATACAGGGAAAATGCTCCAGGGATGGACTGTCATGACTGCCTCCTGTATGGTTTCAAAATAGTTCTTTGTTAAGTGGTAGCGGAGGAGGAAATGAAGCCTGACAGTATTTTTATTCTGAAAACACCATCTGGACTGGCCCTGCCCTAATGACTATGATAGTTCTTAAAAATGTTGTATGCATGAATGGAAATTCTAAGGGCTGACAGATGATAGTTCATACTCACGGTTTGACTTTCTTTATGGTCTTTCCTCCTGTTAAAGCACCCCTAATTTTTTTTATCACTTCCCGTATTTCTTCATGCCTGTCTCTCTCAGCTGCTGGTGAAAAGCAGTTGTTTTTTATAATTAAAAACCACTTTGTTAATGTGGGATACTACTTAAGTACAAATGATAAATTTTGCAGTCTAAACAATTTTAAAATGTATTGCTTTTATGAGTGTCTGTGCTTCTCTACTTCATGCCACAAGTGGATAATTACATGACCATATTTCTGTCTCCATGCATGCTGTTTTAGTATGTGGTGTTTAATTTGCAGATACTGCATTTCATTCTACATCTTTTTATATTTACTAGTAGATAAGAACCACAAAGTGACTTGCCCTAGCTAATTTTGCCATCTGTTGACAGAAACGCTCCCCCTCAGCCTCACAGGAGTTGAAGTAGAGCAACACAGTGAATGAAGACTAAACCTAATCAGAAAGACAAAACAACATATGCTTATACTCTTATACTCTTAAGGTCTTAGCAGCAGTTTTTCTCCAATAGGCTGCACCACAGATGACTGACATTGTTTTGTTTCAGCAGAATTCTTTCCCATTTACCACCAAATAGGCTGGACTCATGAGGACACATGAGGACAAGAGGATACAGTTGTTGTACACATGGTTATATGTTTTATTTGTGTGTTTGTTTGTTTTTTGCAGTGGTGGCATGTATGTCATGCTTTTGGGGTCTACACATAACTACAGTATTACTCTCTTGAAGACTGAGTCTCCTCTCTTAGGATGCAGATGTAGGCGGGGTAACTAACTCATCCTGTCTTTCTCCTAGTCCCACTTTCATTGCATCCCTGACTATTGTTATCACACACCAATCAAACACAAGTGGAACTGCAGAGCCAGAGGGCTTGGATGGGAGGAGGGATAAAAGGAAGTGGTGGGGTGATCTCACAGGAGAGAGAGAGGGATGCAAGAAAAACGGAAGGAGGAGCTAGTGTCTATCTGCCTCCATCCTGTTGTAGGCCGATGGGGTCCAAAGCCTGGCTCAAGGGGCTTATGCAGATTCAATGACCTTTTTCCCAGGGACCAGATTTTACACTTAAATTATCATTAGAGTGATGGTCTTCCTTAAGGGGGCTGCAAACCAACTCAGCCCCCCTAGCTGGGGTTAAAAGCCACGGTGGCACTGTGCCTGGCTGCATGCTAAACGATGTGGAACACATGTAAACTACAGAGCAGCCTTGCCGTTAGCTGTGAATCACAACTGAAGGTGAGGTCCCAGCACAGGGAAGGACGAGCCATGTTCTACACTTCTAGTGTAAATACTAGAGTAAATGGATGATTTTTAAGATTCAAGTGATGTCAAAGTGGAGCAAGTTTCTAGAAGTTTAGTAAGAAATTCTGCAATTCTGCATCCTTTGTCAATTAAGAGTAGTTGCACTTGCATGCAGTGCTTTGATAGCTCACAATAACCTATTAATTAACAATACAGAGATGTCCCTCTTGTCTAGTCTAAGCCATATTTCCTAAAAATCACAAACATACAAAAGGTACTTGAGACTTTATGTGACTTTATTGCAGCACCAATCATGCTAGCAGGACAAGACATGAAGGACATCAGAGGAAATGAAAAAAAAATAGTGTTCTGACCTTATTACTCCACTCAAACATAAGAGAATAATAGCATCCCTCCCACTCACACTGTAACTCTACTACTAAGGGGTCATAAGAACACACACAAAGACATACACACACAATTTCACCTCGTCTTCCTATGGCCGTAGGTTTATTTGTCTTTAATTCCCCGCTGTGTGGAGGTAATGGGAACTCTGTGACAGCTGTCATTCTGCCAAGACCTCAACGGACTGTAGATCAGTAGTGACATAATGATTGTCAGGATCAGGTGTTTGCGCATGTCTGTGTGCGAAGGTGTGTGCTTTTATGCATGCGTGTATTGGGTTGTATGTGTGTGAGAGGGGATGAGGACAATGAGGGGAGAGAGTAAGTGATGTGAAAATAGTGGTTAAATACTGAAAGGGACTTCCTCTACTCTAAGGCCCCCCAGGCCTAACAATATGCCACTAGGAATCTGTCTATTCAGTGGGAGACTTTTTCTGACAGCAAGCCAAAACAAGACTCAAACACTCACAGGCTGATGTGACACCGGGCATTAGGAACTGGAAAGGCAAAATCTAAGTAGAGACTGGACGCAGTTTGAAACATTTCCTCCCCATATTATAAGCTTTGAAGTATTGCGATGCTTTATTATGGATGAAGTATTACATTTCAGTCCACTCCTGTGAAAAAATGTCCACAGTTACACCCCTGATTTTTATCATTTTCTTTTTCTTATAGAAAAAGACAATGTTACTGTGTCTGCCAAATTCAACTATTCCCCTGTCTTTCTCTTTCCTTCTCCACATTTCCTCCAGTTTATGTTACCCACTGTAGAGGAGCTGTCAGAGCATGTGGAAATAGAAGGAAAAGGTACACATCATAACGGGAGCAGAGCACGGCCGACTGCTGCTCTAAGGGTGTTTGGGGTGCAGAGCTGAGGAAGGTGGGATGGTGAGGGGGGCAAAGAGACACTTACTGACACATCAGACCAGGCTGTAGGGATGGTGCTCAGTTCAGTGGTCCCACTGGGAGTGGGTGTCTACGGTCGAAGCCTTGTGTTAGACCACAGAAACAGCCACGTGCTAAAATAAGAGTGGGAAACAAGTGGGCAGGGGAAGGGTGGGGGAGAGAAGTGCATGCAGCGAGCGATCTCTCATCATACAGTACTCTACCTTTCTCCAGCGAACTCCCCTCAAACATTCCCTACTTATCATTGCACTCAGAGCTGCCCGGGCCATGCTCACCTCGGATAGACTGTCTCCCATAGTGAGGGCCAAGGTGTGTGTGTGTGTGTGTGTGTGTGTGTGGGTCCCTGCCATTGTGCATGACTCATCCTAATTGGGAAGGTCTCTGTTTGTCAGAATATCCTTCTCCTGCTGTTTCAGCCTGTTTAAAGTGATGAACCTAGGATGAGATCAACAGTCAGACACCACAGCTTTTATTGCCTCTGTGTTTGACCTTGTTCTGTCTTTCTCACCTCTGTGTATGTGTGTACATGTGTGGTTCAAGAGTAGATAATTCACTTCAGTGTTTATGTGTGTGCTGTAAATGTGTGTGTGTGTGTGTGTGAGGGAGGTGGATTTGAAGAACAGTGCAATTTGTATTGAGGTTGTTGGGCCTCTCTTTCCTTCTCTTACACAGACCCACATACTCAAACACACACACACACACACACACACATGCACACATGCACACTCTCAACCCTCTAAAACGATTATATGTCAGCAATCCCCACAATTTGGTTCCTACTAAAGCTGCTGTGAACTCATCGCACCCATCTGGGGAATTATGCAAGCTGTAATGCAGGTCTCACCTGCCAACGCACAGCACAAGGCCAGCCGGGGGACTGGCCATCATGTGATAAGTCTGCCCTGACCAGTTCAAAGCTGATTTGGCCAGGGGCTGATTGCTGGCAGCTAATCATTTTAGCAATACCTAGCAACAAGGAAATTCAACTAAAGTGGAAGAAGAGAATGGGAGAAGTCATGGAGAGAAGAATACTAAGTGCAGGGAAAGAAAAAGAAGATAAAAAGTAATGATCTTTGTTTTTATCCACCTGTATGTCTGCTTTCGCTTCAGCTGACAGTTTTTAGTGCTTCAGTTTCGGTTCGTTATATGAACTGTGACATTTTTTTTCTCTTGGTTCTGCAGTCCATCATTTTTGGTTTAATATGAAACTATGAAAGTGAAGTTAGATTGGCCAACCCTCAAATTAAAAGTCAGCACTCTAACCTAAAAATCATTGTCCCATTTCAAAACCAGTGTTCCAGAGCACCAAGCTAAAACAACAACAGAATGTGTCTCTGTCCAAAAAACTGGGCACACATTGCACTGTATTTTCATCCTGTATTTTATTGTTCTCATATGTTTTTTTTTTTCCGCTATTCTGTTCCCTTCAGCATTGGATACATCTGCTAAAGTTTTGAAGCAACCTTGGAGACTACAGTTTGGCCAATTCTGTGACCAACTGTATTTGATACTCCACAAAAGATGTATTTATGGAAAAGATGATCATACATTTTTAGTTTCCTGACAAATACTGAAGGCCACATAGACAAATTGGCTATTAAAAATGAAGCAGTTTTACATTGTTACCTGAAGAAAGCCCTGCAGTGGGTCTGACCAACTTTTGCCAAACCAATATTTTGGTTTTAATTTACACATTATTCTTATGAGTTAAATAAAAGTTGTGTTTTTGTGTACCTGTGTGCACATGCTAGCCTCTCTCTCTCTCTCTGATTGAGACATCTATGTGTGCACAGGCTGTCTCGGTCGATGTTAGCAGCAGTCTTGGCAGAGGCCCTCCATCTTCTTATCCCAGTAGGGAGCAGTCTGCAGCCAACCCCAACCTGAGATTCACAGCTTTCAATAAGCCTTCAAATGGCACAGGTCAAACAGACAAAGACAGAGAGAGACAGGGACACAGAGAGATAGTGACAGAGAGAGAGAAGCAATAAA
The DNA here is from genome assembly GCA_034779795.1 of Ctenopoma multispine. Classification (NCBI taxonomy): domain Eukaryota; kingdom Metazoa; phylum Chordata; class Actinopteri; order Anabantiformes; family Anabantidae; genus Ctenopoma; species Ctenopoma multispine. The sequence continues at coordinate 9,699,268 of JAUYWH010000027.1, read as the reverse complement.
TATAAAAAAATCATATTGGTATGGCATAACAGGGTGGTCTGCTTGTGTTTGCATGTTTTGTTGTTGCCTCAGGATTCAAAATGGGATTTAGTCAATTCAGGGGTTCTTTTGTGTTAATGTATATTCACCAAAAAGCTTCTCTTTCTCCTGTCAATACTTTATTTCTGGCTCCCTCATATATCATACACCAGGCCTTGCCTACCACTGTTGATTTTTTTCTTTGTCCCCCATCATCAGTCGACATAAATACTCGGTATGTCACAGCAGGCTATGCTCCGAACGCCCCCTCAGTGCTTATCTCTACAAAATGTGAATCTCTTATTCTACTGTAATGGAAACCATGTTGGTAACATCTTAACATATTACATTCACTCAAACACACTGTGAAACTCTATCTTACCGCTGTGTCAAAGCTCTTTTTATACTGCGGGAATGTGGTGGGGGATGTGGTGAAACACAACGTTTTGCCCAAAGCGCAAACTCTACGTGAATGCACACACAGACTACAAGGTTCCTTTTTTATTCTTTATTTCTTTTTTTAAGCGGACAATTCAAGAAAAGCAGAAAACACAGGAGTATTGTGTGCTTTAATGTTTTGAAGCTCTTATATGTCTCTGTCTTTACGTTTGCAGAGTAGCAGTGGTTCAGATTTCTTGAGGCAATTTGTTTCAGGTAACTGGAACTTTCAACTGCAGTTGAGTGTATCCTGGGAACTATTAGGGGAAAAAAGGGAGCGTTCAAGCTTTTCAAAATGTTGATGGATCCAACATAATGAGCATGTTATTGATCACAAAGATAGACTGATAAGATTTCTTTTCCTTAGGAACACTGTAGCGCTACACAGGAGACACGGGGGCTTAAAAAACAGTGCTAGCCAACAGTATAGATATGATGCTAAAGAGGCTCTCAGCACCGCATTGTTATTCACTTACTGCTCCTGTTGGGATAGCTACAGGCTGTATAAGTCTTTTTTTCTGACAAAAATCTTTGAATTGAATCAGTGCACAGTCAGCAAACTGTAAGCTCCAAGCAAGCAGCTAAACATTCAGTTTTGTAAGGATCCTCTTTAAACTGTATTGACAAGTTTCTGTCTATGCATGCATGTATGTTCATTGTCTGTTTTTTATCTTTATCTTCATCTGCTGGAAATTTCACCGTTTTTTTTTTTACACTGGGAAATTCTGCATGATCAATGCCATACCTAGGTATTTTAAACACATTCTGTTGCCTATTGGGATACCAGTACACTGGCAGAAGAGGGAGGAGGCCCCAGGTAAAACATCACTATTTAGGGCATGGATTCCACGGAGGGCATGAGAGAGACAAGAGGTTGGAACAGGTTCTTTTGAATGCAGACAGCTTTCATTTAGCCTCCAGTCTTCTGGTCGACTGAGACAGCCATCACACACTGATGTCTCAGGTTTAGAGGACATATGATAATGAGTTTAGACTATCTGACATGTGACTAAAACTGTTGGGGGGGGCTACAGCTCGGACAGGAGGGCAGGTTTAAAACAGACTGTGCCAGCAGTGATGATAGGAATAGATCAAGATGTTGGTCCCATGAGTGGATCTGAAGCTAGGCCTGTCTTTGAGGTAATTACGGCCATGGCTATAGTATCTGTAGAAAAGACTGATCTCTGCCTCTGACCCGCACCTCTGCTGGTATTCTCATGTATCTAGAATGCCAACGTTTTTCATAGTAAGAAATTGGGGTTAAAAGTATTTTAATATGTAACAGGGAAAATGAGACCATTTTCTCAAATCCTTCCTCAAAGTTTGATCATTTGACCACTATAATTTTAACCAAACATTTAGAATTTTTAATAACACATAGCTTGTCACTCTAATGCAACATTAACACTTAAATGTCAATAAGGTTGGTTTTAAAGGTTTTTAGCAAGGTGAGCTGCTGTCATCCCCTCCCAGCCCAGCAACACACAAACACACACACACACACACACACACACACACACACACACACACACAAAATCTGCCTCGTTCTTGTGGAATAATACATTTTACCCATTATTCCACTTCACCTGAAAAAGGCATCCCACCAAAAGTGATGCTCTAGTATACTCAGCCTCCATCATTTGTGCAGGGTCAATTAGCTAACTAGCTTTTTTAACCCAAGACCAAGCAGAACTTTATTTGACCCCTCAGTTTTACATATGTCATTTACAATTTGCCACTCACAGGTTGTCCTAAAGTACGCTGCCAAAACAGACCGATCTCTCTCTATCTCAGTCCCTCCCACCCTTTTTTTTCTCTCTGAAGTCAAGGACACGCTTTGAACTCAAACTGGTTCACTTTTTTCTGCCTTAACGTCCTTTTTACATTTATTTTTATCCCACTGCCCTCTCTCCATCATTTATAGCCGTATTCTTGTATCCTGCTAATGATTCAGATTTCACAGGGTTTCAAAGGCGTGTCAGGAATTAGGCCTCTACCCTAATAGTTTGGCCGCTGGCATGGTGACATTTATATCTACCTGGGCAGGTGGAGACAGCTGTTGCACTTTTGTGTATGTGTATATAAAGAGACAGGAAGGTGTCGAGACACGGAAAAGATGAGAATGACACAGCTGACATACCAAATCTCTCCACGAGGACTAAAATTGATATGGTGTGACTGAGTGGTGCTTGTTGGAGACGGCACCATTCCCGTATCCCCATCCCCACCACATACTACATCCCAAATCTCCCCTCCTCACTCCACCATGATTGATTCTCCGCCCAGGGGCTGTAATCCCTGAACCCTACTCCTCTACTGGACCCTGTCTTTTTTTCCCATTTATACCTTACCTTCCCCCAGCATCTGCCAGCTTCCCACTCTCTGGATGGCATCATCGGCTATGACAAGAGAATAAATCTGTAAGCGACCACTGTCGCCTAGCATCTGAGAGGCGCCCATGACAGCTCTCAATAAAGTCCCCAAGATTGTTTTTTTTTTTTTCTTCCTTCCTTTTTTAATCTCAGACGACAGACGCTGGAATCCTGCTGTCAGCATAACGGGAGCATATTAGCACGGCTGGCCCCACCTGGACCCACCGCTCCCCGACCTGTCCCCTCCCTGTAATTATCCCCTAGCCCCTTTCCCATTAACCTACTCCCTTTGATCCCTGCATATGCTGATATTATGCAAAACTGCTGAATAGAGAGACCAGGATGGTGCAAAACAGCACGCAGTTACCCGTGGTTCTGATTTCCTCACTTATTCTCCTCTTCTTTTACCCTCTATCTCTGCCTATTTATCTGCCTCTTTGTCATGGATTAAATTAATTTCAAAGGCGTCTGTGAGGATAGAAAAGAAAAGAAGATTGATAGAGTTGTGGGGAAAGAGAAAATACTACTATTGGACATTTTTACAAGTCATCTAGAATGGATGAAGGAACTAGAATAAAAGGTGTCACAAAAGAACTATTTCTTTTAGTCCCTCTTGCATGTATCAAGTAAAATGTCTTCATTAGGTCTGGGGCCTAAAAGCAAATATCAGGGTCTGCACAATGCTGAAGGTCTGCGACTGACCTTTCTTTGGTTTTAATCATTGCAACTCTTGACAGCTTAATAAGTTGAAGGTGCTTGGTTGCAGTCTAACTTAATAAGGCCCACACCAGAGCCTTGGCCACCTATGATTGCTCCCATAAGTCTTAGCACATCTGGCGTTGTGTCCTTGGGTGAGAGATATTTTCCATAATTTTACTTACGCTCAGAAAGCGCCATTGCTTTTTATTAAGAATGGGGATGATACAGTGCAGTTACTCCTCGTGGCAGAGCATGTCCACAAGGCGCCAGAGGTTCACAGTGCCATACCATGGTCCTTTCAGACCACAGTGCTCCGTGCTGCACAATGTTAAACTCATTAAATATTCTGATAATTTATGGGGGCACTTTGTAAATCACACTATCATATTTACATCCACCCTACTGAAGTATATTGTTAGGTAGAATATATGCCAACCATATTCCATGGTTTATTACTTCTATGGATGAATTACCCAGCATTTATGATGCACATAAGGTGTATAATTCTATATGCAGTAAAGTTGTTTTGTTATGGAGCAGTAGCTTTTCACCCTCCACTCGCTCACTCCTCCTCGCCTTTCTTGGTCTACAGAAGAAGAAATTAATCCATAGTTATACGAGAACTAATGTTGTTGCATCAAGTTGACTTTCTAATCCTTGATAATTTGTATTCTTTGAGAACATTGCCATTTTAGCTCAGACAATGTGTAATGAAAATTTCAGATGAACATTAAAAAAAATATGTTATGTTGTAAAGAAATAACCATAGTTAAATTCATTGGTAGTTAGACTGTCATACAGTGTTTTCATGCATGTGTATTAGTGCTCCAAACAGATTACAGCGAAGAAGCTGTTTTTGAAGTGCATTGCTATTAAATCTTCAAGCAACTAGTTAGACACACGGATGCCACAACCATTGTTGACACATGATGTCATCATCTTATATCCCTATGATGACAGATGTTTCACACAGCTGACAGCCCTACCTTTACACTGCTCACTGGCCTTTCAACATGCTGGTACTGAGCGATACCCCAGTGTTCATTTGAAAGGCTGCAGACTGAGGTGAGCCGCTATCATTAGCAGTCATATCAATAAAGGGACTGGGAATTGTTTGATTGGGCTGTGACACAGGCAACCATCAAAGGCCACATCTGGCCACCCACTCGTTGCTCTGAACAGATGCTCATCCACCCACTTTACCTTACATCTTCATTAGTGTTCTGGCCCAAAAGACCAGTCTGTCTAGCTGCTGAATGCAGAGGCCCTGTGAGCCTTGACAGCCTCCTTGCTGGAGTCCTCAGGTTTTCCGATAAGGCACCTACACCTCTCTGTTGTATACCTGTGGTTTGATCGCTGCCTTGTGTTAGCAGAAAGGCTAATGTAGTTGTTGAACCCATGAGCTTTCTGTTGGAGATATTTTAATGAACAGCCTTTATTTGGGGTCCAAGTTGCCTCTGTGTGATCGCCGTAGAAGCTATACCACGCATGCAGTTGATTGGATACCCTTAAAGGTGAGGATGAAAGCGCTTGTGGGAGACACAGGGGGTTAAAAAAGGCTGCTGTCGAAGGGGAGGAGATGAAGAGGTGGTATAAGGCATTAAAAGCAGGCCTTTGCTCTTTTAAATCCACCCGTAACAGAGACAGTAGAAATTTAAATGTAAATTGCCTATTAGATTTTCATGTAAAGCATCTCTTTCCTCCTTTGTGGCTGCAATTGGACGATGTGTGTTCCCTTCTCATGAATATAATGATGAGTTAATTATGTGCAATGGAGTCAATATACAAAATTTCCAAATTTAGTTGTTTATTTGAGATATGTCAAACAGATGAGGGATAAAAGCTTTCAAAAAAAAAATATTTTTTAATAAATTGACCACATATATATCTATAGATATATGTGTATATGTAAGATTTTTTTCTTACAATCATGACCAGAAGAATCACTGGGTGTCTCTTTGTTGTATATTGATAATTTGTCTTGCAGTTAAATAAAGAGATCATACAATAATTAAAATTCTCTTAGTTTTGTATTAAAATCCTATATTGCTTATTTAAGTGGTTTCACTTTTATTATTCTGTTTATTATGATTAATTTTATGTATTTTATATCATATTACATTTATGTCATGCAACTCATAATTTTAATGCTACAAAAAATGTTTTTGAACTCTTTTTAATGTAAAGCATTGTTTATGTCCTATTAATCATGACAACTGAACTTATATAGAAATACATTTTTGTATTAGTTCTATACTCCCCCTCTTTGCCTCTGTCTTTCTTTTTTTTGTAGTGAAGACCAAATTGAAAGAGTGAGGCGCCAGTTTAAAGGGCAGACCCAGGTCCCTGCCTCTAGGGCTTTAACATCAGTGCTGACAGAAAGCTGTGTGAACCATTGGGAAATGTTTCATCGGTCATGACACATTATGCAGCTGAGTCAGAGCCACATTAAACTTTTCACTGACTCCATCAATGCTTCACTTTTATTGTCCAGCACGCTTGCTGACAAATCTGCAACCCTAGGTCCACTGGAGAGTTTAACAACTCAGGATGTTTCCTTCAATTAATGTAATTCCTTGGGTCCTTGAAATTTAAAAATAAATGTTGCTGTGTTTCTGTGGTTCAGACACGTACACGGGTAGTTTATTCACCCTCTGGGACTGTAACCCCTCGTTGCATTTGATGAGAAAAAACAAACACCTGATTGATTTAGATACTTTTTTTATCAAACTAAACATTGTGTCAGCAGTTAATGTGATGTGCACATTTCTACCCATTATACGGATTTTAGTGATTCATGTTTTAATAGTTTCTATTGTTTATATTTCTTACATAGAATTTAAATGCAACATTTGCACAGAAATGAATTATCACTATATGCCAACTTAATTTACTTCAGAGTATCTCCCTTTATAATTATTTACACATCCCTATCCTGTTCCTTCTCTTCTTCTTTCTTCTCTATAATTGTCACTCTGATGTGACTACTTTTCCTATTCTCCTGTAGTTTCCAATAGTGTGCAGGCTGCTTTTTTTTATGCATGCGTAATCAGGTCATTAGCCAAAGATTGATTTGATGTTTTATCGAAAGCTTGCCGAAGGTCTATTCAAGGAATGGTGAGATCCCTGTTGTTCCACACTCTGTTTGCTCAGAGGAATGGAAACGATGGCAATAACACATTACATGGCTTTGGGAGTCTCCTAGTTTGGGACTTAATCATTTGGATTTGGCTGTGGAACCGATGGATTTAATAGTGACTCGGGGATATAGGTCTGACTGCTGAGGGTGAGGAACTCCTGTACCCACTGGATTGCTCACCCCATGAGAATGGGAGAGCTGTGCTGCTCATGGTCATCACCATAAACCATTACTAGGACACATGCATGACAGGGATTTTCCTAAGGATTATACATGTATGGATTGACCATTCTTAATCTTCTGAGAAAGGATACAGACAGACACTAGGTGGGATGTATTTTATTTCGGAAACAGTTATAGTACACCATGATGGCTGTAACAATGTGTGGCACATTGTCAGTGTACAACAGGGTGAAAGGATAGCTCCCACACCAAGTGATGATGGTTGACTTGGTCAGTCAGTCTCAAGCACCTTTGATCATGCCATCAGCCATCTTGTTACCACACACTTTATGTAAAATCCACAGCAGGCATTATATTTGGTATCAATCTGAATTTCTCTCAGCCTTGCAAGGGAAAATGTTCACAGGGGTCAGCCAAGGGACATAGAGAGAAATACCAAGTGTGAGAGAGAGAGAAAAGGAGAGAGCAGAGAAAAGTGAAAAAGAAGGAGATTAGGGGGAAAATAAATGTAACACAGACAAGAGAGCTTTATTAATAGGATTATGGGCTCATAGATTTCGATATATCATTGGTTTGAAAGGGGAGTGAAAATGTCAAGGAATACAGAACTGAACGGGAGAGTAGAACAAGAATTTGTTAACAGTAATTTATTGAATCTGTATCACTAGGAAATACATAAGATTTGGCCAAAAAGATGAGTTTTTGTATGGGCTGAATTGAGTTGTCTTGAGGCAGTAAACTTATTTTGAAAAGACAAAGGAAAAAAGAATGGTAGTCACAACACCAATCAACCTTGACATTTCATTTTCTTTTTAAAATTTCTTAGTTAATTCATGGTTTTATATTGTAGAGTTGCTTTAATCACTGAAACTGCTATTTCTTATATACTACTTCATAAAATTATGTTTATTGATGCTATATAGTCAGTGATAAGTTGTGACCGGCCTCCACCTTTAATGGGAGGAGGAGCATTTTTGCTTGTTATTGCACACAGCAGTTAACCTCTCTCAAACACATTAACAGGGCCCAGTGTTAAATCTTATATTCTATTACTTTTTCACTTATTTTCTTAGAGCTACAGCACACTCAAAAATGATATTGCTATTTCGTAATACCCTTTTCTTGGTTCATTTAGCACAAACGTAGTCTCAGTGTTGAGAAGATCTAAGTCATTACAAAGTATGCTCCAAAATAATGCAGGGCAACTATTCCTTTATTTAAATGTATTAGTCACATATATAATTAGAAAATTTCAGAGCTACTGTCTACAAATTTACTGTACAATATGTGCATTTTAGTACAAAGAAAATAATGAATAATTACAGCCTTAGTGATTTTGTACATGGAGCTGGCGAATTAAGATAAAGTAGTCTGTATATATAAATGGTTATAAAGAGATACACATGTATAGAATATGTCACACATTCACAGGCAATCTGTTTGTCATGTAGCTTCAAATGTGGATTTACATTGTGGGAGAATGCAACCTACAAACCAGGAGGTGGGGCGCAATCTGTTATTCTGTGTGTGTGTGTGTGTGTGTGAGAGAGAGAGAGGGATTCTTATTTTGTTTTTAGCTCTGACATGTTTTTAATTGGAAAACGGCGTGATTCAAACGATCCTCAAACATCAATAATCTTGCTGTAGCTACTGGCACATATTTTTCTCTAGCTGCTCATATGGCAAAACCTTTATGTTCCTTCATATAAGAATTTAGTTACAGTTGTCTGCTGTCACTTACCGTATTATCTCAGTGCCATATTATATTTCCCACAGTGGAGACCAGTAAAGATGTATTCAACATCTTCTTTGCCCTCTCTTCTGTCACTTGGAATAGTTCCAAAGACTCTGAACATTGTGAAGTATAACTTTTTGAGAGTGCTGTTAAGACGGATTGCTTTTGAAATAATTTCAAACACGAGGAATCACTCTAAAATGTTTCACTGTATCCTACTTGAGTTCTAATAGGAGGGCAAAATCTGTTTTAAGCACAAAGACGGGAAATCAGCTATCGTTTAGTGCACATCTTTTGTAGTGGGTGAGGGGGTGGAGAAAGGTTGAGATCTTAAATGCCTCATTTTGATGAGCTTTGACAGTAATGCAGCCACATTGGCAAATGTAGCAGATTTCTATGACACCCATGTCATAAGGCTGCGGTTATGCTTCTGCTCGATCATTAGAGGAGACTTCTAAGAGAGACAAGTAAGAATGAGTAATGGTGCTGAAGCAAGCTTGTATAAACATGTCAGGGAGCAGAAAAGTTCTCATGTCATCTAGGTATTTTACTCTCAAAGACTGACAAACTAAATAGCTAAAATCCCATAGGCTAAAATCTCTACGCTTTACCATATTACACTATTGGCTTTTAATGCCTTAAAAATGTGACAATCGCATTTTTGAAGCATTTTACATATCATTTCTCAAACAGCCACCTTGTTGGCCAACAGTGTTTGTTTTTCTTTCTTCTTCCCCCTCTGTATTTCTCTGCAGGCATGGCTTTGGAAGTTGTGATGAATGAGTGGAAGTTGACTCATTATTAAAGGTGGGAGATGATTAATAAGGACCATGTGTGTTTTCCTCTATAGTGTAAATAAAATATATCATTCACGTAATGCAGGGCTGGGCTGGGAGAGTGATTTATGGTGTGTTAAAATGCACAGAAAGCCAAAGGCTGAAGCCCTCTCAGACACACAACCATGACAGTGCCCTACCCCGCCGCTTTAACATGGCTTAGAGATCTCACACTCCTGCTCATGCTATCGCTCTCTGCTTCCTTATCTCGATTTCCGCCATGCTGGATTTATTTGTCTCAGACTTTCAGGAGAGTTTCCAAGATTGTTCTGAGGTCATTCAGAAGTAATATATATGAGACCACCAAAACCTTATAATTCAGTGTCTAGCTATATAACATTTGTCTATTTTTGTCATGGAAAAACAGTGAAATTGCTAACTAAAAATCATAGTGTTTTTTATTTATTTTAAATGTGTATACAAAAGGAAAGGACAAGCTAACATGGCCCAGATTTGCAGGGAATGCACCACAAGGGCTCCTCTGCATTAAAGGGGACTCACTACTCATCCTCGATGTCCAGAAGAAGACACATTGGATATGCCAGTCTTTTTGGCAGCTGGCCACCACTCCACAGCCAAGGTATTGATTCACTTTAGACCTCACCTTATTTCTCAACTTCAAATCCTGATGGAGTGTCTGTGTTTAAGTGTTTGAGGGTAGACTTCCAACAAGACGCATCTTACATGGATTATCTCCTCATCAATCTTAGTGTCCGTCTGTGAAGTTTATAATTAGAAAGAATAGATTTGAACCCCTTTTTGTTTGGCCTTAACAACACTTACTGTTATATAAAAATTGCACATAGGAGCCACAACAGTCCAGTACACCACAATTATGCAGCCTTTGTGTGACCGGTATATCACCATGAGGGAGAAAGAATATGAACAAAGCCTTCATTCAGTCAGTTTTTTTTTCTCTTTCCAGAGAAACCCAATATAAATATTCCTGTGTAGTCAACTCATTTTCTTTCATTCTGATAACTCTGGTTTCACTTAGCATTTTGATATTTCTGGTTTATAGCATTTCCCAGTCTTTAAGTCTGTAACATCACTGTTTTCTTCAACCATGTTACTGAGCAGCATCCATCGTTTTGCCTCTAACAACAGAATAGCAGATGGCTCTATGCTAGTTTTACAGCTGTGAATAATCCTTCTACAAACTCATGGAGAGAAAAAGGAGCTTGCAGAAATGCGTTGGTTGTCACATGGGTATTTTATTGAAACCTTCTAAACTTTCCTTCACATGTTCGAGATTACCTCATCTCTATTTCCTTTGTACATTCCTTGTATATTTCTTCAGAGGATACCAGCGTTTGTTTTCTTTCTACATCCATTTTCACAGAGTACAGTAAAGTGGAACAAATGTGTGTATTTGATCACAAATTAAGAGTTATTTTTGTCAGAGTCGGTAAACTTTACATCAGCTATATGTCAGTTGACCTCAACCTAAAGTATCTGGAAAGTCTATTTCATAAATGTGTGTGTGTGGGGGGGTGTCTGTCTGAGAGACCTTTTGCATGCAGAGTATGTGTATAAACACAGAACATGTGTATGAAAATGTGTTTTAGACATCAAAAAAGACTGACAATGGAACCTTGAATAGCCCCATGATGCAGTATCCTGCCCATTCCCCGTGGTTCCTGACCTGCGGGAAGGATCTGTCTGTCTTTTAGCAGGCTCTGTAACCACTTCCCTCCCTTACTGCACTTATCATCACTTCAACTCAAATAGGAAAATAGGGGCACCAATAGAGGCTTGTGGCTCACTGAGGCTGTTTTTGGGTTACAGCTATTTCTCCAAATTTCTTTTTAAGTCAGGCCCTTCCAGGCCTACTACTGGCAGCTGCCTGTTCCACTGTTCCACTGTTCACTGGGGGCATGCCCTGGTTTCATATGTGCTGTTGAGGTGGGAGTGATGGAGAGAGGGAGGAAGTGGGATAGAAAGATATAGGAGGGGAATAGAAACACTCCCGTTGTGCCACTGTGCCCCAACCTCAACCAGGGTGACACACTTACCAGCCAGCATTCTGCCAGCTTGCCCTGACGCCACAGGAAAGCCACACTCTGCCTCTGAATGGGGGCACTGGGTGCAGAGGGAAGCTGTTGGAGAAGACTCCTAAATCAGGCTGCTGGGGAGACGAATGCTAATGTGCTGTCTTGAGGTCTTAAAGTACAGTGTTGGAGCCACAGACTCTTGCTGAGTGAGGCTACAAGGCAGCAGCTCCTTCCTATCCTTTGTTTACACAGTCGGTGGAGTGGGACTACTTTACCTGGACCCACTGAGTTCGCTCACACAAATCCTCCAATACGTACAAGTGAACATAAGGAGCTTAGCCCAGAGAAAGCAATTCAGTCTGCTCTCCCGGCCATCCTCTGGAAATGACAAATTAGACATGTTAAACAGCCTGGTGTGGGTATTACAACTAAAGAAGCATTTTGGGGAAAGTTATGTACAAAGAGTTATTACTACAAGCAGCTGTGCTATAAGCTCAGGCTTAGGCTTAAGTGTAAGTATTAACTACATCTAATATGCTCAAGTGGAATTGATAACATACAAAAACGCACATTGGTGGCTAGTCTTTAGCACCAAACACACACACACACACACACACACAC
>JAUYWH010000027.1:9553308-9687133 GCA_034779795.1 Ctenopoma multispine | reverse complement strand
CATTACTCTGTATATATGTATCTAATGTGTATAGACTTAATTTGTAGACTTAATTTGGTTGTGTATGAGGTCCTGTCAACCTCAACTACAAACTAGATCAAACACCTCTGTAATCATGATAGTAAAAGTCACCCCTCCTTTTACCAAAACTGGTACCCAAATCAGACAGAGGCTGAGAGCCATGTTTAAGCTAATATACAACATTTTCATGGAGTGGGTGTAACTGACACCAATCCCGGTGGGGCAATTACAGGAAATTAATTACCAGCCATTCCTGTATTAATGGTTTATTCCAAAATAAAGCAAGCTAATTTATTCATTTTGTTACAGAAAATTGATTCATTGAGGATTATAAAAAGCTATTTGCTAAACAAAATGGAAAGGAGGAAGGGAAAATGAAATAGGGTTAAAAAAAGAAATTGTGAAAAATCCTTCAAAATGCAGTAATTAGTGGATGATAATACCAGTGCACTGTCTCCTTCTTCAACTCACACTGTAGGCATTTAGCTGGGATTTTACAGCCATTTCCCAGTTACTGATCAAGTTTCCCTTCCTGTTTACCCTATACTGGATCCTCCTACAGCCAGAAAAGGAGTGGAATCTCTGCAGAGAGGGAGGATAATGAGGAGGGGTTAAGTCCTGTGGGCCTAGGGCCTAAGGGTGAGATGAGAAAATGGGTGCAGTTGTCAGGGAGAAAAAGAGTAGCAGTGGGGGAGACATGAGGTGACAACGTCAGTTGGAGTATAGTGGGGTGGCGGGAAGTAAATGTAGAGAGAGAAAATGAGTGCACTCTTGACAGCCTGAGAAACCTTGAGGTGCCATCTGGTGTGAGGGGGCCAAAGGACAGGCCTCTTTGACCTTTGACCCAGATCCCCCTTTTAGCAAACATCCCAGTGCTGCAGATTTATTGGCTGCTGAGGAACAATAAGGAACAAGTCAGAGACCAGAGGCGAAGGCAGGCAATGTTCCTGGTGACTAGAGACTCCAAACACTGATGTTCAGGATGTGGTGTCTCACTTGTGAGTTTGACCTCACAGCAGTTCAGAACATGGGGCAAGAGAGGAAAAATGGTACTCTACATTCTGTCTGCATACTCACATGAAAATGTTTCAATGAAATGTTTTTTAAGCTTTTTTCTTAACAGAGGGCTTATTAGGTGATGTCTCTTCAATTATTTTTTTCTGTTACTCCAATTTTGATATGCATCAATTCATTATCAAAGTACAGGGTGGGGGTTATGTCAAAAGAAATAAGTTAGGGGGCACAACTGAGCCTAGCTTATACAGAGAAACTAAAATGAGGTGGTGTGTAGAGCACCATGTGTGTGGGACAGAAAGAAGTAAGGTAACTGCGTGTGGTATTTGGCAAGCTGAACGGTCTGTTTATAACTGATTAGTTTGTAACATTCTGGTCTGTTTTTTCTTTTTGTAAAACTTTTCAGTTTTCAGTCAACTCAGCAGCAGCATCACAACAGTAATGCAACTGCTTGGGGACCACTGTGATCAATACTGCCTGCAGAGCATATCAGGACACCCTGTGGCAAAGCAACACCAAACGGCTAATGTGCCAGCCCCTCCAATCACACATCTATCATACACATGCACATGCACACAAACAAGCACACAAACTCCTCTTTACTCAGCTACAGAGAAAAACTACCCCAGAACAAAAGACGAAGAAGAAGAACACAACACTCATGACAGCCAGCTGTCATTCACTATCCCATTTGGTTAGTGCAGTGGAGGCCAATAAATCCCCTCTCTTGCTTTTCTTCCATTCATTTCATTACTCACTCAATTTCATTCCCCTTCTTTTTCCCTCTTTTTGCTTCTTAAGGGGGGGGATGGGCAAGTCTATACATGGGCCCAAGCTTGAATAGACTTTTGTCTTGCTCATTTTTCCCTGGTTCTGACTGCGTCAGCTGCATGGTGCCCCTGATGAAGGCCCTCTCGGCCTCAGGCATAGGCTGGCTGTCTAGTAGCTAGTTAGCATTCAGAGCAGCCATACCAGTACCAAGCAGACAAGTCTGCCATGGGGACCTGTAGAGGACTGGCTTTCTTAGACAGGCTCTGTAAGTGTGGCCAAACAGTCTTGAGCTTTTCTGCTGAATGATGGTTGAGACTGTATTTTAATAAATTTTTAAGTCCTTTTTCTCTCTTATTTTACCCCTTTAAAACAAAATAACTAGATCTAGTCCCACCTGTGCTTATCACATATCTATTAAGTAAGTCAGTTCTTTATTTAGATACAACATATTAAGAGCCATCTCTTTAATTGTACACGTTTTACAACAGAATATTCAGAGGTACACTCTGAATACACTCACCAGCAACATTATTAAGTACACCTTTCTAGTACCAGGTTGGACCTCATTTCTTTCCTTCAGTACTGCCTTAATTCTTAATAGCATAGATTTAACAAGGTGCTGCAAGCATTCCTTAGAAATTTTTGTCCATATTGGCAAAAAAAAATTCACGCAGTTGCTGCAGATTCTGCTCAATCTTCCATTTCTTCACATCCCAAAGGTGTTTTTTTTAAGTACAAGAAACCAGTTGGAGATGATTTCAGCTTTATGTTACTGTGCATTAATCTGCTAGAAGATAGGTAGACTGTGGCCATAAAGGGATAGTCTTACTGAGTCTTACAATACTGAATTAGGCTATTACATTTAAACAAATCTCAGTTGGGCTCAAAGTGTGCCAGGAAAGGATCCCTTAGACCACCACCCCCGGCCTGAACCGATGATACAAAGCAAGATGGATCCATGCTTCTATGTTGTTTATACTAAATTCTGACTCTACCTTGCAATTGTTGCAGCTGAAATTGTAACTCATCAGACCAAGCAAGATTTTTCCAATATTCTGTTGTCCAGTATTCTGGCCTTAGTTGACATTAGGGACACCTGGTGTGATCTTCTGCTGCTGCAGCCCATTTCCTTCAAAGTTTGACATGTTTGCATTCAGAGCTGCTCTTTCGCATGCCTTGGTTTTAATGAAAGGTTATTTGAGTTCCTGTTTCCTTTCTATCAGCTCAAACCAGTCTGGCCATTCTCCTCTGACCTCTGGCATCAACAAGATATTTTTGTCCAGAGAACTCCTGCTCCTTGGATATTTTCTTGTTTTCAGCCTGTTCTCTACAAATGGTTGATGTTTAAAAATCCCAGTAGATGAGCAGTTTCTGAAACACTCAAACCAGCTGGTCTAGCGCCAACAACCATACCACATTAAAGTCACTAAATCACTATGCTACCATCTGATTGGCTAATTTGTATTAATGAGTAGTTGAATGGTTATACCTAAGCATAAGTGGGCTGTGAGTAATATTAGATATAAGATATTTTAGGTATTTCTTAAATCCTTTTTTGGTAATTTAATACTTGATTATGTTTTGCTTAATTAGCTCTGTGACTAACTTGCAAGATTCCTGTGGATAACCTGACTCCACCACTCTTTCTCTGCATCGCCTTTTACAGCGTGATGACATCACAGATGATAATATGTACTGGCTAGCGTGGCATCTCATAGTAGGCGGCCTGGAATTCCAGGCATTTACTCCTATCGAAAAGCTGCAGGATCAGTAATGCTAACAATGTGAATCATTCTGTGAAGTCTGGGCCACCGCCGGCATGCCCTCATAATAATGCTGTGTGTTTCAGCAGTACATCTCAATCGAGGTCTGCAACAACCCAATGCCTCCATTGTTCCTGCCCTCCTTTGTGATGCAGTCACAGAAAAAAAGTATCAAGCGGGCCTTCAGATTTAATTTCTTTTCTAATGTCATGAAAAGATTTCATTGAAGTGTAGATTGAGTGTGTGCTGCTGTGGGTTGCGGAGCAAGGGCAAAAGCTCAATGCCCGCAAAAATGCCCTGGCTGAGCAGCATCATTCCAGCACCAAAATCATGTTCTTATTGAGACTGTACAGTGTCATAGCAACCCAGAGCTGCCACTTTGACATGCACTTCCATAGCGAGATACATGATGGGTGGTTTCAACCTTACTGAGGTCAAATGAGGCTGTTCTAAACAGGCAAATTAATACTGCGTTATTCTTTTTATATCAGAAAAAAATGTGAATTCATTCAAATTATATATCCACGTTTCTGTAGACAGGATTCCATTTGGGTGAAATAGAATAAGTATGCATTCTCATTCTCCTCACATGTCTTCATAAATGCATGGATTGTAGTGCAGTGGGGCTGTCAGTCTGCCTAATTGCTGTCTACTCTGTACATGCACACATACCAGAGAAGATATGCTCTGCTCTGGTAATTCTTGTTAGGAGCATATGCTCATGTAAAGTACAGGCGATTGCCTACCAGTCCATCATCACATATAGTACATCTCTTTGACCAGATGACACATTTTCTCTGAGCCAAAGTGACATAGAGAGACACATTTCTCTTTAAGCTGACTACCCTATTCAACACCTCTCCCCATTTGTTCCAATAAGTCATATTTTTTCCATATGGCTACAAACTGCAAACTTCTTGAGGACCGTAATGGTGAGGACAGAAAGGTCTCTTTGCCAAAGTGCTTGGTAATAATGGTGAAAAATACTTGATCTATTTAGCTGGTGATCCATCTCTAGTCTAAATAGAGAGGGACTACACAGGTCTTTGGAATTTTTTTCCCTGCTCTCTCTGGCTTTCTCTGCCTTCAGCATGCTCTGGAGGCAGGGAAAGTGAGAAATTAGTGTCACAAAATAAATTCAGAAAGAAAAGATGGTGAGCATGTGTGTATTTACAGGAACATGTGTTTATAGTGTGTACTGTAGATGTGTGTATCAATGTGAGACGACAATCCGGTGAGAATGGAATTGGAAAAAGAAAAAGCAATATTGTCCTGTAGGGCTCAGACACTCATGAAATTAATCTATTATCTTCCTGTGCAGCTGCCATGTACGATACAAGGTGCTTCACAATTCCCTGCGCCATTGTGACTCTGACATTTGCCCATTAACCAAGCTCGCTGACACCAACAGGATCTGGCCTTGCCGCCAAATTAAGGCAACGAGTGGGGAAATGAGAACCGTGGCATCAGCCAGGAAGAGCCCGAGAGGCGGAATAGATTTCCCCTTGTGTTTAAAGACCTGACCTAAGCACCTTGCCCAGGGGCTTTTTATCAGCTGGAGCTGAAAAACACCTTCAGGAGGGAGACAGCGATATAGCCACAGCTGCTTGTAATGGTGTGACAAGGCTGAGCTGTCCTTGCACACCTCTTGACTCCATTCCCTCCCCCCCTTCACTACTGTCCCTACTTTTCTTTCCCTGCCAGACTGGGTCCTCTATCTAAAGCACCGTCCAGTTGGGAATGGGCAGCCTTTAAATGCCTGTCGTCAAGTGTCATAGAAGCGGCTACACACAGGGTGTCCAGTGGCACAACATAGGCTCATCCCTGTCAAGGGCAAAATGAATTTGTTGGAGGGAGAAACGTAGAGGGGGGAGTAAAATAGAGTAGAGAGGATATATTACTGCGAATGATGAATAACCCGAAGGTGCACAGATACTCCACACAAACGATGAAGAGAGGTGAAGTGATGGTAGGAGGTGAAAGAGGAATGGTACAGGGGAGTCTGGCCTGGCTGTTGCTGGCTCAGGCTTACGGATAGAAGCTGTCAAAAGAGCAAGGTTTTATTTATTTATTGTTGGTCTGCTTAAGAGATGGTGAAGGTCAGGCTATGTGTCTGCTCCCCAGCTTTGTTATGTGAGCGGGATCAATTTTTGAAATATGTCTGTTAACAATGCTGCCGATGTAATCTCTCTCCCCCATGTGCACTCTTTCACAGTTGCTTCTTGTTTTCTGCTATTCCCGCTACTGTTGTTCCTACAACTCCTACAGTGACCATGGTAACCTCATCTCTATTGCCGCTGCTGTTGCACCAATGTTGTGCAATGAAGAGGTCAATATATTATTTCCTTGAAGAAGTAAATGTGACAAATGTAATTCGTTTCAAGTGAGATTCTGTCAGCTGTGATTGCAGTGTCAGTGTGTTTAAAGGTTTATGTCTGTGAAGCAGAAGGTTATTTATTGTTTAGTAGCACAAAGAGAGGTGAGTTCTTTTGTAACTCAGTTGAAAGTATATTTTATTTTAGTACTGTATCACACGCTTATCCATTATATGCGTTTTGTGGTCTTGTACTGCAGCATGTACTGTGATTAACTGCCACCTTTTAAACTAATATACTACTCTTGGTACTTTACTGTGCTTTTTTTTTTTACGCAATGAGCGTACAGTGGTATTCACATAATTTATGTGCCTCACATTTGTGTGCTTCTTTCAGTGTGACAGGTCATTGGTTTTGAGTAATCTTACATAACAAGATTAACCAAATGGGAGTTTAATGTATGCAAGCAAAGATTTGATCGATCAGTCTATGTGTATCAACTCTGTATATGATATTTACAGTGAAAATGGCAATTTATTTTATTTTGTTTTAGGTGTGGCATTCATCTTAACATTTTCTTTTTTGACTGCTGCGGGCAGATCCTCAGATAACCCTGCACCATAACCAGCATAACCACCCCAACCTGTCACTCTGTCAATTTGTGGATGTTGAATCCACCCTGGGCTCGAGTACAATTGATGCTGAAATATGCAGTTTATAAATATACTACAATGCAGAGTTTGCTATTTTACTGTATGTTTGAGTTTCTCATAGACAGTTGTGGTCCTTCTTGCTCAGTCCCATATCATTCTGAATGTTTGACAAGGCAGACAGACTGTGGCCTGGATCACTGCTGCGCCACCAGGCCCTGCGGCCTTTTCCTTGGTCAGCAAACCACAGCAGGATCAGTGGGCCATCTATCTCTCTATTCATCTCGCTGTCCTTCTTTTGGAAATGCAAGCATTCACACACTTTGGGTCAAACCCCAAAGCATGTCTGATCAGTCTGAAGATACCATAGTGTTTGAGTGGATCCCTTTTTTACCCTGTGGTTCAACCAGAGCAAGGATAAGAACATGTTGTTTGGAAAGTGGTCGCACATCTGAGTTTAATAAGACATTTTGGTGGAGATGGGTCACGCTGTGTGTCTTCCCTTAAATGAACTGAAAGTAATCTGGGACAACCAGGGCTCAGGGGCAGCTGGTTTGTAAGTGTGTGTGTGTGTGTGTGTGTGTGTGTGTGTGTGTGTATGTGTGTGTGTGTGTGTGTGTGTGTGTGTGTTTCATATGTGGTGTTGTGGAGGAGTTTTGGGAGAGCAGGAGAGTGACGGGGAGAATAAACAGTTTGCGAAAGAGCAACCAGAAGAAATTCAGGGTGGCCAGTTTGTTTTGGGTTGCTCAGGGCCCAAGATTTTGTAGACATAAATATAAACAGAGAGCAGGAACTACTAATCCCCCCCCCTCCAAATACAAGACTAATAAATTAGATGATTCTAAGATGACCCTTGATTACAGAGTGAGGGTGAGTTTGATGGAGAAGGCATATGACATGGGTACTTATCAGTGGGCAACGGAAACCAAAGGAGGAGAGGAAAAACTGGGCCATGAAAGATCCAACTGTGTTTAGTGAGTGACGCAAAGAAGGACTTTGGAGATTTTAAGCCTGGGAGCCATGACCATGTAATCATCACAACTTTTGGATCGATATGTGCTCATTTGCAGAACAAAGCTGCAGCCTAACCATCAGTCCTCTTCTCTCCCTTTAAATGCATGTAGCTGAGTGACTTTGACAACTAAACTGTATGTGTACCCAGTTTTTAAAATAGCTTTCTTTCTCTCATGTGGTGTCGTATGGAGTTCTCCCACACACACATTATTTTTATGAAATACTTAAATGTCGAGCATGTGCTCCTTGGCCCCGAATATCAAGAAACTGACACTGATAGAGAATTTATTTGATCCATACAGTCATATCCCTTCACGCTTATTCAAACTGTGGATTCATCTAAATTCTATGGAATCTACAGCAATACATTTTTCTTTTTCTCTTCCTCTTTTTTTCGCCCTCAGAGTTCAGAAGCTTGTAGGTCTTTAATTATGTATAATATTCTTTTGCCCTGTTTTATGGAAACTCCAGACTGGATTCGCTCAAGTCATCGACTTGAAAGTTTGAAAACCTCCAGTGACAAGAATATTAATGTGCCAGCAGTGTCATATCTGTTTCAGCTCATGCATATTCAATGTCCCCCCAGCTCGCCAAGATTTATGTCAGACTTTGCCAGAGTGTAGTTTTCCACCATTGGAGATAATAGCATGCTAAATTGATGTTATCGGGGGCAGGTTTTTTCCTCTCTGCTCCTCTCCAGGTCGGGGGATAGGGAGAGGGGAGAGAGGTACAACCCACATGCCTGACTGGCTGTTGGCGGCTTTAGTGCTCACCTCCACCCACCGGCCTGTTCTGTAGTAGCAGCGGACTGAAAAACTTCGTCATGGGGGGGTGGAGAGAGCATATTTTGGAAGGAGATTAGGGGTTGATCCTGTGGATTATCTTTTAATTAAGGACGGTTGAGTTGTGCCCACTCTGGTGAAGCAAACGCCCAGCTGCTAATGAAGTTTAAACAGACATACTTTATTTAATTACCACTAATCGCTGGGGCCCAAAGTCCGGCCCTCTTTGATCTGCCTGTCGCACTGTAATCTTCCTGGCAGATACCATCTCTCATTCTACCCAGATCCCTTTTAGAAGTTGCTACGGGAGGTCCAAGATTAACCATGGGTTAATTGAGACAGCCAGGGTGTGTGTGGGTGAGACAGAGAGATAGAGGGCCAGAAAGGGAGCGTGGTAAAAGAAAAGAAAGAGAGAGGATGGACAGTATGTTGATTGATGTGTTTGTGGCCTCAGAAGTCATCCTGTTTTCTTGGCCTCTGCTCTCTCTCACTCGCTCTCTCACGTGGTCAGTTGCCACACCTGGATGTACTGGCCACACAAAGCCGTTCGACTTTAGATACCCTAGAGGGCATGTGCATGTGTTTGTTTTAAAAAAAAGAAGTTTAGGTCTTTTGTTGTATATTGTTTTTTTTTGCTATTAAATTAAATATTTTAAAAAATATACTCTAATTGAAATTTGTAAAAATTTCTGTTGCATTACATCTTAAAAACCATTGAAACCTGCACATCAGATAAATTTCCTTCTTAATTTTTACCTGGCAGGTCACAGTGTGTACTGTCACTGAGTCATTGTTCACTGTTGTTTTAGGCAGACCACTGTTGTCATTGTTCATATCGGTGTAAGTGAATGGTGAGCAGCTGTTATCTTTGTAAGGTTCAGAGAGGTCAGCAGGGGCAGCAGAGAGCTCTGTGTGTGTGTGTGAGTGTGAGAGAGAGGGGAACAGAAGGGGGAGTGCCTTTATCTGACCTGGGGGAGCCATTGGCTTCCTCTTAATTGGGTTTGTGCAGCGACCAGGGGCAAACCGTGTGACTGGAGAAAAATACTGTGAGAAAAACCCTAAGAGGCACTTTTGTCTCAGCTGAGACATATGGCGGAGGAGCTGTGAGCACACTGAGTCTTCATCTGGAGGGAACGAATGAAGAGGGTGTGAGAAAGTGAGACGGAGAGAGAGAGAGAGAGAAAGAGAGAAACATGTTTCCCCAAATTAATGCGGTATCCCCAAATCAAGTGAAAAAGAGCCAGAGGACACACTTGCTGTGGTAAACTGATCTCCCTATCCATATATCTATCTAATATGTGCAGACACACACACACACAACATCCTTTGTCTTCCCAACTCTCTCACACCCTCCCTCGGCAACATCTCTCTTCAATCCTCACCCTTTCAGTATATTTCCTTTTCTCTCCTTCACCCCTGTATTCCCTTGCCCGTTCCCATCCTCCACAGCTGAAAGATTGCCAATAAATGAGTGATTTAAATTCCGATAAGAGATGTTAACTAAACTGCTGCATGCATATTCATACCTGAAGCTGTTGATTAATGCTGGCTTTACCATAACAGAAAATGTGTGTTTTCTTTTGCATTGTAAAATGAACCATAGAGTCAGTAAAGGCTGTTACATGCCTCACAAAGAGATTTACTGCTTTAATTATCCAAAGTAAAATGGCAAAAATTATTCATAGCCCTGCTTAAAACACGGTTGATGGAATTATGCATTGCAATTTGTGAATAATTGAATCTTTCCTTCAGATTGTGACGGAATAGTTAATTTATTAATAGACATACACAAAGTCGAGTCAAAGACTTGGTCGGTCCTGCGGGTAGAACTGCTTTCAAGAGAATGAACCCTTGTTAAATAAGTTACAGAACACAGTCCTGCGCAGACATCTGAGCTGCAAACAGACCCAAAAGACAGAAAAGAGAGAGGGAGAGATAGAAAGTGGAAGGAGTTTCCCAGACACCGGGTGTTAAGCACAGTGACGTCTCAGAGGCCCCTCAGTGGAGGAAATGAAATATTAAATGCTTTTGTGTTTATTAACGCAATGAAACAAAGGGCTGCTTCCCTTTGACTTGTGCACATTGACACTTGGCACAGAACAAACAAAATCAAATATGGTATTGATCCATAATGGATGAAAAAGCTAACTTTGAATGAGGAACATTATTTAAGAACTAGCAAAAGGAAAGAAACAGAACAGGGAGATGCACTGTTAGTAAACATCAACATTTTGTCAGCTGCCTCGCTGATACACATGTCTGATTTAATCTACATAACTATGTCATATGAGCTTCGAACATATGAGCCTCTCTGACATGACAAGAATATAATGAAATCAGCATCTTTGGCTAGCATGCAATATATTTTAGTTAGTGTGTCAAAAGTTATAAAACATTTTATAAAAAGTTAGTTTTACTGTTTGAATTTCAATTCATGGATGTAAACTATAACAGGACCTGACGTCTAAAGGTTCTCGGGAGCTGATTAAGAAAGTGTAATGTATCATGTGTCCGTGGCTTGATGTAAGCCACTTTGCACGTCTTTCATAGTAAAGCTGGACTGGGGTGACATTTAATGTTGTTAGCAGTATAACCCTTCACCCCTGTCCTTGAGGCCCTGTCATGTCCGAGTGGCACCCAAAATAAGCACTTTTGACACGGGGGCTCCAGGCTTCCAGCCCCTGCCTCCGTTGACAGTTCCTAACAAAGGGCCCCTCTTCCATTGATTGCCCTTTGCTGTTATGCAAATCCTAGACTTTCGCTGCTCCCCAAGCCATGGAGAAAGGTATGGGGGTTACGGAAAATAGCATAGTTTGTTTTGTTTATATCTTTCTGCGAGACATCTTTATCCCCGTTCTGTCTCTGCAGTTCTACACACCATTCCTTGATTTTGTGTATTCTACTTCTCCCCTTTCTTCTTTTTTTTCTGCACTTCCCAGAACTGTGTTTCCCTTCTTGCTGGGGTTTCATGGGACAGAATAATGCAGGCCTGCTACGTTTACAGAAATACATTTACAGATGAAAACATAGAGCACCACACAGACATAGACTTTCCTACACTGAAAAACACCCCCATGTACTGCTTATGTTCTCTCATTCACCAACACATGTAGTGTTACTAGCACACACGCAAATACCCTGTAGCCTACTCCTTATGATTGTGGTTCATATTCTGTGCCGTGATGTCTTCCCCAGCTGTGTGTTTGTGTGTCCCTGGGGAGTCCAGGCATAGCTGCTGTAGTGACCTGATAACATCTGGGAGTAAGTGATGGTTTTGCCCACATGCTCCGGAACCTCAGGACTCCACAGACATCTCCGCAAAGACCTGTCTCCCTCGGACCCTTTCAACACCTCCTCGACACCCGCTTAATACAAATTCCACCAGTGAAAATACAAACATTCTCTTTGTCTTTATGAAAGAGTGTGTCTTTAGGATTATTTCTCATGATCTTTGAAGTGACAGTGAAGTTCTTGACAGTGTGCATGAGAAACAGACAAGGCGGGGTGAAAACGTGATGGAGCTAAAAGACCCCTTTACATGTTTATGCGTTTGATCTGCATCGCCCCTCGTCAACCTACTTGCAAATAGAATAAAATGAGAGCTAGCTTCAAGATTTTCCCACAGTAAAAATTATTAAGATTTCACATACAGGGTGTAGTCATATAAGTCAGAACTTGTGTCAACATTAAAGAAATAATGTAAGTTATCTGATAAACTTGTCACCCTTGCTTTAAAATTGTAAAAATAACAATCTCAAGCACAGTAGAGGGGGAGTTTAAACACAACTCTGGATGCTATTGCTGTCAAGATATTTTATCAGCGCCCTGACCTTCAAATGACTCAAGGTTATCAAGGCATCAGAGTCGTTTGTCCTGGGATTCCAAGAGACAACATAAAACTAGGAGGGGAACATGTTTATTTAAGGCTGATGTGGTAATGAAGGTTTCTCTTGCCTCCAAATTCACAAGAACCTCCTGTGCAGAACATTTATTGTTACATAAACTGCTGGGGAGACGTGGGGAGAGAGAGAATGACAGGGGGGCGAGGAACATTTTAATTTGAATTCTTGAGTCACGGCACTGAGTTGTGATAGTTGCCCTTGCATTTAGGCATATCAAATCAACCTTAACCATAGCCTTCTCACATTTCACATGGAATTTAATTGAGTATGTGTGTGAGTATGTTTGTCTTCATGTCGACATCTAAAAGACAACAGAAAGGGGAGTTAAAAAAATGCATGATAGCCGTTGAGAGGATGTATATGACCCACTCCGTAGGAGGAAAAATAAACAAAAAATGGAATGAAGAGGAGGAAGAGAGGAGGCGGAGGAATAATAAAAACAGAAAAGAAGTGTTTCCATGCTTTCTCCAGCTGTTTTCCCATGGAAAGGCCCCGGTTATCCTACACAGCTTGTTACAATAGAGAGAACGAGCCTGGTGGGATCTGGAATTGACAACTTGTGTCTGCTTAGTTACACTAGTTAATGACCCTAATTATCTTCCTTCTTGCTGTGAACAGTCAATAAACAATTAGCGTGGCATATGGACCCCTTAAACTCTGTGTTTTCTATCTCCAAGACAATGGGGTGTCCTTCTCTGGCAGAGGTAGTGTGTCAGTACAGGCTGATTAAAGTACGTGGGAAACAGTAATCAATGGCTTATCCTAAGACCCTTGAACACTATGCTTTCCTTGTAGCCTTTGCCTCTCTTCCTCATAAGCACGGATGAATGGAAAGAGTCCATGCATGTTACTTTTATCTCATGTCCTCTTAGATCAGTAGTTAAGAACAAAAGGAGACAAGGTGCTGATTAATTTGATTTCACCAGGACTGCAGAGCCTTCAGGTCTCTGGTTAGCTTGTCCAGTGTGAGCCCTCTTTACTACCCATCTTCTGGGCAGCCAAGACCTTAAACAGCTCTGTCATCTGTTTGTGAGTTCTATCTTTGAATAGGGCTTTCTTTCCTCAGTGGCACTAGATAGACAGGAAAAGCTAGCTAGAGGGAGAAAGAGAAGAAGCAAAACCCTTTGAATATGGATGGAGATCAGGTGAACTACACCTGAACCCTGCCTGTGATGTCTTTATAGAGAGGTGTTTCTGACTTTCTTTTGCTTTTCAGCCACCATCAAAAGTTCAAGAGGCAGTAGTGTTTTGTATTCAGGGAGAAGAGAACCTTTGAAACCTTTGGGATAAAAGAGCTGCACAGTGTCAGTCTGAAAGGTAAAGGAGAAGGAGGGAGGAGGGCTAAGAGGGAGCAGGAGAGGGGAAGAAAAGGGTGCACTTTGTTGTGCCGTTTCACAAGGCTAAACTGAAATAAGCACTAACGTTCATGGGGAAGAATAATTGATAAATGTTAACAGGTAACAGCTAAGTTTCACGCTTCCTGATGACCTTGGTATTTATAGTTTTAAGAGCTCTTTCAAATCAGACATGTACTAGAGTCACATAAGGTTATCAAAATTTGGTTCATCCAGACAATTGGGTCCTTATTTGCTAATAAGTTAAGTAGATATAAGTTTTATATGTTGAACATTAAGTACATGCAAAGTATGTTTAATAAATCTTAAACTAAATAACTTAGTCTCTATTTTTCTGCTTTACAGAGTGTGAAATGTCTTCATATGTTTAACAAGAAACTACAGAGAAAAATGACTTTCTAGCACGCCTGATGGCATGCCTTTATTCGTGATAATTTCCTTTCCTTTTTAATATTTCGTTGACAGTCTGAAGTGGTAGTTGATGCGAGTGGGGAATAAAACACACTTTAGGAATGTGACACAGTTAGTTTTTGGAATGAGGAGGTGCTAGCACGGAAAGTTACATTTTTCACTGTGATCATTTCCTTGCAGTGTCAGTTCAGACCATACTTGGGTTCCAGGACATTTATACAGTCATTTTAGGCTTCTTTAACATTAAAAAAGGCCCAGTAGCATTTCCCTTTGGCTAGAGAAGAACAGTTCTGATCTCTCAGTATGAACTATATCCCTGCTGGCAGAGGTTCTGATGCTTTGTAATGGCCCTCCATGGATTTGATAAGATTATTTCTTTCCTAACTGCAATGTTTTTCCCCTTATTTTTCACTTTTTCTAGAGATGCTGTTTCTGTATTCATGATAAAACATTGCAGTTCAATTTTTTTAGGAAAAATATTGTGGCATACAGTGTGTTCATGCTATTAAGGAACCACACACGTGAAACACAAACGCACCCAAAACAAAATATGTTTTGTAGCCATCAACTGAATTTAATTTCTAAAGACTGGAAATGTGTGGTCTACTGAAATACTTTTTTATAATGTTATTGCAGTGTTAATGTTACTTATGCATAACATTTTACTGCTTTACCTGTTTTGTTTTGTTTTTTTGCCAGTTCTAAAATAATATTTTCAGAGACCGTATTTGCTGTTTGTTTGTGACTGTTGAAGTTTCTTTAACGCCTGTACATATCTAGGCGGCATCAGGTGTGTCTCATTTCTTATGGAAAAGTTAGCCTGTAAACGGCCCTTATATCAGAAAGGGTTACCATCTTATTCCCCTGAGGAACTTCTCCGTCAAGTAACTCTGCAGATACAAATTGCAGAATTAACAACATTGTATTTAAGTGTCGCTCCACTACTGGTTGGCTTCTACTTGAAACATGCCTTTTTCTTTGTATATAATTAGGCTAACTCGGTGCTTCAGAATAAATGGTAAGACTGTCGGCTCAGGGGATTAACTTAGTCGTGTTGGAGGGTTAGTGAAGGCGTCTGCTTGTGAGAGGGCCTATTGTTGCACCAGGTCACTGATCTAGGGGTTCATACCCACTCAAGGCCAGCACTTTACCCTCCTTCTCTCTCCACTTCAGCGGGCAACAGAATTGGCCGCATTGTGTGATATGAGGTGGAAAAGAGTCCACTGCCCCACCCATCCACTTGGGTCTTGGAGAGTGTTTTGAACAGTGCTCATCACAACACTGGTTGTTCACACACACACACAGACGTACGCACACACAAATGCACAGTAGCAACCTATCCGCACTCAATAACCAAAGGGGAACTCCAGCTGGGACAGCCATTGATGCTTTCGTAACGGGCTGATTGTTTCCTTTAGGATAGGGAGGAGTGGGGAGGAGAGAGTGGGCAGGTCAAAAACTCCACCCATGGGCTTTGGTGGGGCCTAGCAGGTGTAAACATTCAGTACTTCTCTCTTTATGAGTGGGCAGGGGGGAGAGGAACCCCCAGGTAGTCACGGAGCACTGCCCTGGAGGAATTGAGAAATTAAAAGCAAAAAGAAAAGATACTGAGATTAAAGAAGGATCACAGGCCAGGCTGGCTACATATTAGACTCAAACCAGGTGTTCTGCTGTTATGATATGAGTGGCCCCGGCCCTGCTGTGAGAGGCAGATAACCTCTCTATTGACCACTGAGGTCTAAAATCACTTTTGTAACACTGTAACACAACACAACTTAAAGCAGCAACGGAAATAGGGATAAATAATGGCATTTTCTGGCACTGGTAACACTTGTCAGGATAGGGCCCATCCAGATGATGGAAATTCAGCCCTCTGTGATTCATCTCCATTTACTTAGCTATGAGTATCCTATCCCTGCCAGTTTGGAAAGCGATATAGCACAGGAGCTTAGCTTGTCCATGAATGGGGCTCTGTGAAAGAAGTTAGTATATGTTTGAGGCGCCTCTGATGCTTATAATGCATACTCTTTGGGTGACGCTGTTGGGATTATGGAAAAGAAGGAGGCAAATATATCGACCAGCGTGCTGTTTATCCGCTGGCTCCACACCCTCCAAACAGAACCCCATTACACAGGCCAGTTTGCAGAAGCTTAACACCTGTTTTTTTTTCAGTCCATACAAACTATCTCTCACCCTACCTCTTACTTACTTTTTGTCTTCCAATGCAAAGAGGATGAAGACGGGAATGAGAAGAGCTCCATTATTGCTGTATTTTCTTTCCAGAGAAATGTTATTTACTAGAAAGATATCATCCTAGCTTTTAATCCTCTTAGCGGTGGATTGCGGTTGTACTTACAGCGCTATGCACCTGCTAAACTGCCTTCTCTTAAAGCTGTATAAACACAGCCGCAGGAGCCATTGCCTTCCCAAGCCAAACCCATCATTTTTTTTTATGAGAGTTAGAGAGAGGGTGAAAGCTCACAAGAAGTTTAGAGGACACTGTATTGATGTGATGATACTTGAGGCCTCTCACACTCCTCCAACGGATGTGGTCCGACCCCACCTGGAGCCTGTGTTTGTTGGTAGGCTACTAGGAGAGGAGCCTGAAGACCACTAAACAGACAAGGGCCTGTGTGGAGGAATGTTTACAGAGAAGAAGGCTGCTTCACTTTAGAGAGGAGAGAACTTAGAACAATGCTGTCTGTCTGTCTGTCTGTCTGTCTGCCTGTCTGTCTGTCTGTCTGTCTGTCTGTGTTTCTATGCTAATGACCGGATATTTAAGAAAATCTACCTGATTACTGCATAAATAACACATTTTAAAATAGTTGTAAGACTCCTCGATTTTAAATAACTTCTGAGCTTGTGTTTAAATTGAGTTGAGTTTGTGTTCTTTTTTTTTTTTTTCTTGTGAGTAATCCCTCTTCCTTCTCCTTAGTAAAGGACATTATGTCTAGCTGGCATGACAGCAGCACTGCAGTGTGTTAACATTACCTCCTCCTTTCTGACAGGGTTACAGACACCACTCATCCTCACATTCCCTCATGGGAGAGGCAGAGAGAGAGACAGGAAGGGGGAGAGAACAGCGGAGACAAAAACAGACAAAAACAGACAAAAACAGCGTACATAAGCTGGAGGGAGGGAACTTCCACCACAAGCAAACAATATGGAATTTTGAAATATTAGCTGGAGTAGTGATTGAACATGGCTCCCTTATCACTTTGTTGCCAGGTTGGCCAGCTATAATGATGACTTATCACAGGGCTGAGGAACATGGAGTATATAACAAGATTCTTCAACATGACAAACACTGCCCTAAGGAGACACACTCCACACTCTGTAGACTGCCACAAACCAGGCCACCCAGGATTGGAAATGGAGGATTCTCCTAGGACTGTAACACAGGTGGATGTGCATCTGAGAGTAAAGGAGATG
Source organism: Ctenopoma multispine (assembly GCA_034779795.1). Lineage (NCBI taxonomy): Eukaryota > Metazoa > Chordata > Actinopteri > Anabantiformes > Anabantidae > Ctenopoma > Ctenopoma multispine. Next base: position 9,669,703 of record JAUYWH010000027.1, on the reverse strand, counting down.
CATGTTTTCTATTTGGTACGAGATGAGATTCCAAGTAGCGCGCACACTGAGAATTTTTATAGGTGCAGTGACATTTTATCTTCTAATTGCATAACAGGAGCATAATGAATCATCAAAGTTTAGACAGAGTTGTTTGTCAGTGTCAGTGTGTCTACACCTACTTTTCCAGGTGCTGACATTTCTGGCTTTTATTCTCACTGTGTGACCTATACTTTCTTTTTAAACACTCGAACACATTTTCTGCTTAAAATGAGAATGGTGTTATGTGGAAGGGAATATGATGTCCCCATGCTAAAAAACACAATTTTTACATGTGTATAACCTAGAATACACTATAATTCCTTAATCTGTTTTAAAACGATTGGACCCCACTGATAGTGCTCAGTCTTGAGTCAGTCTTGAGCGAAGCCTCAGTTTGTTATTTGCCCAATTTCTAATGACAGCAAGTACTCCCTTGTGTCGAACTCCATAGTAATCTGGTCAATGAAAATGGCCAGTCAGGCTGTATCATATCAGTTTCATTATAGGACAAAGAGGAAAAAAATAGAAATCTCTTGCAGCTTGTTTCAGTGTTTTTTCAGTATCTTATGCTATGCCTGTAGTTCAGTGGCTGACTGTTCTTCTTGACAGACAGACACTTTGGAACAATTTAGGTTTGTCTGGTGATAGCAGTTTTGCGGTTTCAACAATGGATTGTCCTTCTGAATCCCAGCTACGTAGCAGTTAATTCTCTCACCACATAGCTTTCCAGAACAATATTTTTCCTGTTGCGGTGTAGTCTTGTATAAACAACTTGTGCACTCAAACTTCGTCAATGAGCAATGATTTTACCCATGCACATTTGACTTGGCAAATACTGCCATTTGCCAGGTTTTAAGCTGTAAAATCATTACAGCCAACACATCACCACAAACTAAGCATACTGGCTTCCCCTTTAACTCAACAAAAAGAAACCATTCAGTTTATCCTGGCTTTTCTCCACTCTTGCCTTAAAGCTACACAATGCAAGTTCTAAAAATTAAGCTAGCACTAGCATGTGACTCAGAAGCAATTAATTTCACTTTACCCATCCCTTCCTCTTCCTGCTGTGTTACACCACAGCAGTTGAGTGTTAAATAAGGAGCTGTAAACTAGACACATGTTCACATATTGACAGTCTTGAAACCCTATCTCTGACTCTGTGACTTCTGTGAGTGGTTGCAAGGATCAGGTTCAGTAAAAGTCTCTGGACTGCTGCCAGGGTGTTCAATGAATTGAGAAGGCTTTGGTAGCTCCTCTCCACATTAGGATATGTGTATTACACACATTAGGATATGAATATTATGTGTAAGCTGTTATTTAGTAAAATCATGTAAAAGCTATTTCGGAAATTAAAAATATTAAAATGATTCAGGCCCTCTTTTTGAGCTGATAGATGCTTGATGCTACAGTAGATGAAGTTACTATGTAATGTTGATTGGTGGCTGGCTGGAAGCTTTGCAGCTTAGAACCAGCAAGAGCTATGAACTTTGACCTCTGGACTAAAACAAAAACAGATGCCAGGTGAGCTGACTCACATCCGGCTTTAAATACACTGGTGAGGAATTTTTCACCCTGTTTTTCGTAGTGTTATTGCCTCATCTCCTCCTCTTGCATTTTTCCACCAAGTCATACTCCTTAGCCAGGAGAAGTCCACCTTCTCTTATGATCTGTTTTTCCCTCTATCTTTCCTTCTCTTTTTCTTTCTTGTTCTTTCTCTGGAGTTTTCATTAATTATGTTCCTTTGCCAGGAACTTGTTTGCTTTCTATCTGTGTGTATGTATTGCTGGCATTGGAATGGATTTGTTTATAGTTGTGACCCTTGCTGCTTGAAGTCTTAAAGCGGCACTGCTGTCAAGAGCCAAAACTCTGGCAAGGTCAGCTCATTTCTGTTTACTTTTCAAGCACTATTTACCCTCTGGGGCTTTTAAAAGCACTTCTGCAAAACATCACTTCCAGGAGAGAGGGGAAGGGAGAGAGGGAAAGGAACTTTGGAGAGAGAGAGAAATGATTCTATGAAAAATTGAGGATTATGATAGGATTCTAGTTTTCCATTGGTAACTCTGTCATATTATACTGAACCAGTAAATGTTTTAATCCTTCTCTTATTGCGCTAAAAAATGCAAATTTGTAGTCTGCTTTAGGTAACCGCACTAAAATATTGATATGAATATGGTGCATTAACTATATTAGGCCTTAATTTTCCCTCTGCAATATTAATACTCTGCATATTACTAACATATCTTAATGCTTTAATATGAAAGCAATAATTTTTTAGCATGATAGACCCTCAGGCTGTTGCCTGAATGCAAAGCCATGGGATTAACCCATCAATAATCACTATCTGCCGTGCCATGCATTTGCCCCTGCAGAGCTAATGATTAATCTCCCCTATATGGGACTGATCACTATCAGATTGATGAATGCACCAACCAGTCATGTTTTGGCAAACCCCCGGCATGTACATACACCAATAAGTGATGATGAACAGCCTGTTGTTGGTTATTTACGCTGATTGTATGGGGGAGTCCCTGTGGTTTCCTATAAGGATGTGGTTTTACAATTTTTAATATTTATATGTATTTGAACCTTTTGGGCCTGCTTATTTGGGTGTAGATTTTTTTTTTGTGTGTGTGTGATCTGTCCCCTGTGGAAAAGTAATTTCTCATTAACTTCTTCCTACGCCTCAGATCTTAGGAACATGCAGTAGGACCTGGATACCTGATGCTCTGAAATCCCAGTTCAAACATCCTTTCCTTTGCAGTGTGTGAGGGTGAGTGAGTGAAAGCTGTTACGTGTGTGTGTGTGTGTGTGTGTGAATATAAACCTGTATGGACAAAGCGTGTTCCTTCATGTAAGATCTTCTGTATCTGCCCTTGAATGATGGATGTAGATTTGTCCTTGTTGTTTGCTGTTGTTACTCAGACTCAGGCCTCCGTGTGTTCCATGCTGATGTCCTTGTATAGTCAGGATTGGGTTTATTTTCTCTGGATCGACAGAGACACCTCCTCTTGAACTTTTATAGCTCCTCTTAGTGATGTGTATCTGAGAGAGTTGACCCCGGTCACCAGGCTTTACAGGCTTCCGCCTGCTTCTCATCCCCACTGTTTGTTTTTCCTTTGCTTTGCTTTTTCATATCATTGCTTTTCACACGTTTACACATGAGCAGAATGACAATGACAGATCAAAAATGAGAATTGTTAGATTTCTAAATCTGGCTAAAGAAGCAAAGAAAAAAAAAATTTTATTTCCACAATGTATGATTATTCCCCAAATGCTTATATTAATTGCACTGAATAAACAGTAGAGAGAGTTATCAGTAGTGGTGAAAGAGCAAGGGAGCTGTATTTTGTTTCTCAGGGCTGATATTCAGTCTGGGTCAGTTCATAGTGTAAATCCCAATAAAGATTAAGTGCACAGCATAAAGCCTAATAAATGCCAAAACTAGTAAAAAGAGCTAGAAAGAGCTGAGGGACATGAGGCCCCACAAACCTAACCCACCATTTACCTTGCACCAAAACCCAATGCGACTCTTAGAGTATCTCATACTCCCAACCTTTTTCACCTCTTACCTCACCCTCACACTCACACAGTTTCCTCTCAGACAGTGTGGGGTTCTTGGGGGACTTGTTTGCAGTCAGAGCAGTGGACCCAGTCTGGGAAGATTTTATCCATATAACAAAGCAGTATTTTTATACAAAGGTCTCCCTCTTCAAATTATTGACCAGACACATGGAGCTGACTGTCTGTGGGCCTAAACTAAAGTGACAGTTATTAGCCCCTGTAGTCCAGAAGAAAAATCTGTTAAGCCATTTCCCGTTGTGTCACATTTCTTGGTAGGCAATGTGTTCCCATGCATTTGATATGGCCACATTTAACCATACACTCATACGCCTGGTCCATAAGTGCGCTCTGCCTAAAATTTATAGCACAGCATTATGAGATACTCGTGTATACAAGCCACAGAGTATGTTCTGTTCTTGACATGCTGTAAACTTTGACACAAACTCCAAAGAGTCGTCCTTTTATATCATTTATGTCACTGCCTTCTTTGTAGCCTGAGAAGTGTAAAATAATCTAATTCTCTCTTATTATGACCATTGTTGTTTGGGTTGGTTACAACTCAATATCTGTGTTGTCGCATATAAATAAAATACATTAATGTGCACATACAATCTTTTGATGTGTGTTTACATTCTGAGAGGTTACTCCAATTTCTTGTACCCTGTACAATGACAATAAAGGCTATTCTATTCTATTCTATTCTATTCTATTCTATTCTAAGGTGTGTCTGAGCTTCATGATGAGCATCACACATCTTAGCTTGATTTTACAGCTCACTACATTCCTTTATGCTGTCTCTTTTATCACTCAGAACATATCCCAAATTCCCTATACAGTACCAAAGTTTCACTTTAGTTCTGTAAAAAACAGCTTATTTTGCTTCAGTGTAGATCCTCATAACACCCAACCATCTTTGATCTCCTCTTCAAACCCCAACAAACCTATCAGCACAGTAATCTTTGTCAAATTAAATAATTTGAATGGTCAGCCTGAAATAGAAAAAGTTTAAGTAATATGTTTGTGATTTCTTTTTTACAGTACAAAGGCTCATCATACTCATGCCAAACCAGGCATGCTTTTGACAAAAGAAATGTGACTAGATTCTGTTGGTACATCCAATCTGTAATAGAAAATGCATGATATAAAAAAAAAGACTTTCTCATGCAGTGTTTACCCTGTTTAATATTTAGTCTTCTTGGTCCATTTTATCACACTTGGTTGTTTACCTAACAAGGGATTTATTTGTTCTTTTGGTTTTGTGTTTAGGTTTTAATGCATCGCAGCACTTCTGGCACCACGTTGTGTAAACGTATTATGGATCCAAATAATGCCATGCAGCAATCCCAACAAAAACAGCTAATTGTGTTTAGCTTCTCTGTGACTCAATAAGCCACATTTGTTTTATTAATTATACTTGTATGGACAAGAGGTGTAGGCCACATTTAGGAAGAGAAGGAACTGCAGACGAGTTACATGGTACTACGCAAGTTGTGTCGTCTGTGTACCCAGTGGTGCTTGAAGGTTTGTAAACTTTTACATTTTTGGTAAGATTTTTACAGTGCCCTAAGTACAAAGCATTTACCTGATAAATATATGGAAAATTATAGTTATGTAATGGATAATTATCGCATTAACTTAAAAAAAACTCCACTTTTACCCATCGACTCAAATAAGTGCCTTGTAGTTGTGACAAGTTTAATTTGGTAATGATTAAGATATTTTTCTGTTCTTCCTAGAAACACAGGCTGTATACCGGTAATCACCTCCTATATTATTCATCAGTTGCAGTTATAGTTAAATTTTTTACAATTTACTTTAGTAATTTGAAACTGTACTGTTAAGGGGAGTCTTGTCTATTTCTGATGTATAACAGTCAAGTAGTGTCTGTAGTTTTTCTATTAGTTTTTCTATATTTAACTACTTATTACATGTGGTAAAACTATAAGTAAAGGACTAAGGAACTGTTAAAAGAAGGTTTACCAGGATTATCTCTAATTCTGCAAAAATACGACCTGAAATGTAATCAGATTTTCATGCATGAAAGAGAACCTAATTAAGCAAATATTTATTTATTGTGGAACATTTTTCAATCCAAAATGTGTGTGTGGAAAAAGTAACATCACAATAACAACTTGCAGATAATCTTGGAGGGATTTTAGCATGCTTAATGGCTGTCTGTCTGTCTGCTTTAGGTCCGTCCACAGCATTAGTATTAAGTTCAGGACATTCCAAAACACTAAACTTTTTCTGCCATTCCTTGGCAGAGCAAATTGTATGTTAGCGTCATTGTCTTGACATTTCCCTGTAGAATATGCATAAACTACTCAGAATTCATAGCTCCATAAATTATGGCAAGTCACTCGGGTCTAGGGTCAGCAAAGCAGGCCCAAATCATTATACTGCCACCACCATATTCTACAGATGGGATAAGTTCTACTTTGATCTCATTCTTCCACAAAACATTCTTCAAACACCCTTCTTGTCTTCTTGGTATTACTTGTCTTATCTACATCATCTTTAGCAAATTGTAAAAAGGCAGTAATGCCTTTATAGAGAATAGCAGTTTATCTTTGCAACTTTGCCATGTACTCCTGTTTGTTACCCTGGGCTTCCCTGTGACCTTTCATACTATTACATGTCTTGCTCTTGGCCACCCCTGCAGAGGTTAACAATGATGTTGAATGTTCTTCATTTAACCACAGTCTGCCAGATAGTCTACTGGTAAAGTCCAAACTCTTCAAAAATTATTTTATAAACTTCTCGAGCCTAGTGAGCATCAAATAATCTTGAGCTATGATGCACTTAATTGATTGAAACATATTTCCTCTTATTATGTTATTTATAGACTCTGTGGTGGTTATGTGTGCATGGGTCTTTGTTGGTGGAAGTGTGAGTTTGCAGATAAGGGACTCTTGTTTCACTCTTCCATCTGTTGATTTTTAGCAGTTTGACTGGGGACTCCACACAGAATGAGGCACAGAGTGAGTAGAGGTGGCTTAAATCACCGTTTTGTTGTGTTTTGGGGAAAAAAGGGAAGAATAACAGAAAGATTACATTGATGAGTCAGACAGTGCAAAAACATTATTTTACTATCTTTTCCCTGTTTAATGTTGACATTTCTGTTAACAATCAAATAACACTGTGGAAACAATATGCACTAAATATTTTGAATATAATTTTTTTTAAATCTTCAGATTCCAAACTGTTTAACAACATAAAGCAATTTAAGAAAACATTGTTGATTTTTCTTTTATTTGAATTTTTTAAATACTTCTTACTGAAATAATTTTGTACTGACCTCTTCAAATCTAACAGCTGGATCCAGTAAATTGTTATCTGATGGAAAAATACTTTGCATTCCAATTTCATAAAAAATAAACAAGATCATAAAAGAGTATTTTTCCTGTGAACCATTCATATTTTGTGTACATTGTAGTGTTCAACCCTAAACACCTCTGTGCTGGTTTGAACACATCTGCACTATAGATGCACAACCTATCATTTGCTACACGGGGAACAAACATTAAGCAGATACACAGCCACACACACTGCAATTAACATGTGAGGAGCATTACCCATTTCTTCAGTGTTTATACAAGGTCAATCCTGATGAGACAAAGCGGGCGATTCAGATATTAGTCAGTGTAATGGCTTTTTCTAAATGCTGGCCAACCATGTGTTTTCTCTGGGGTTAAGTGTGGTATTACTTGATGTTTAGTTTAATGAACGTCAGTTCTAACTGACAACTCATGCAAATCATAGATGGATGAGAATGTTGGTTAGAACTGTTGTACTTAACACTTTGCTTATTTAGTTCTACTTGAACCTTACCAGAGGTTTCAGAATCACTTTGAACACTTAAGGAAAGTATATTGACTGTATCACAAAATGCTTCTTTGAATGGACGACAGGTCCATTTATCAGTCCATGTGTCCCTGTTGTCATTAGAACATACTCCCACACTGTGCATATGAAATGCCTAGGAATGTCTGTCATTGCCATTTAAAGCATATACTTCTTTGGCTAAATGCTACATGACTGTATAAACACAGGTGTCACCATCGCTGCTGCCCATCTGTCTCTCTGTCTCATTATCTCACACATCTGGGGAATAACTCACTAAGGAATAGCAACCTACACTGAACTGGACAGCCTTTCATCATATTGTAAAATGAAACACAGTCAAACATACATTGTTGTTTTCTGATGTCTGTTTGTAGCGTTTGGTCAATTTTTTTAGGACTTATGTTCAACACATTTGTGTGGTCTTATGATGAATGATTATGCTAATTGCAAGGCAGAAAGCCATAGTGTGTGAGACCTGTATTATACTTGGAGATTAGTCAACCATAATTGTTGTGTAGGGGCTTCCCACTCAGGCTGCAAAATGTGCTACTTCACATCCCCCATACATTTTTTTCCTGTCTTTCTTTATGCCATTACCCCCACCACATCTTCCTCCCCGCTATTGTTTCTCCCCCTCCACCTATCCTCGACCTGGTTCTTGATCCCAACACTTGGAGCAGATACTTGCGGTAGGATTAATATTTCTGCCACTTTGATGTCAGAACTGTGTTTCACTAAGACAGACTTAGGATGAGGGGGCGATGGGCAGAGAAAGAAGAAGACAGAGAGAATGAAAGAAAGAGGGATAATGACACAGGGAAAAGGAAACTGAAAAGGTGGCACAGATGTGAGGGATCCTCACTTGGCAGACAGATGTATAATCTCAAAGTGTGTATATGTGAGTGAAGGAGTGTGTGTGTGTGTGAGTGTGAGTGTGAGAGAGAGAGAGAGAGAAGTTGTGTGATTTTGCTCATGAGTGGTTCTACATCAATACGTGTGTATGTGTATGGGGGACCCCTGATGGGAGCTGCCGGTGCTCCCACCCTAGGCTGTGTTTGCAGAGGCGTGTCGCCGTAGCTTTGGGCAAGCGGAGGTCAACAAGGGGGTACAGGCCAGTTTGCTGTTCCTTATTGGCTCCCAGGCAGAGGCTCTGGCCTTGCCCATTAAGCCAATCACTCACAGCCAGCTGACCCCTGACAGCCTATCAGCTTACATGGCCTGGAGGATGAGAGCAAATAGACAAAAGCAGAGGCGTTGTGGAGGGTTACATTATTGGCAGAGAGCTTGGCTAGAGATGGAGTGAGCGAGACAGAGAGGGAGTGAGGGAGTGAGGAATGAGTAAGGCTGTTTAGCATGGTTTCTGCTTAGGAGCCAAAGGTGAGAGCAAGTGGTGGGCGAGAGTGCCCTTAATCTGTGGCTGACGAGGGCACCAGGAGCCTTCGTACAGTAATTACATTAGAGTAAAATGGATCCCTGTATCTGAAAGCAACACATTTATGCCCTGCAGGAGAATCCCTGGCTAATTGTAATCCACCAAGACGGAGGAAACGCAAGAAATGCCTACCTTTTAAAGTGAAGAGGTTTAGGGGAATGCTTTTGTGTGAATTATTGTTAGTGTTAAGTGCATGTGTGTGTCTTGTTTCATGAATTTTATAAGTCTAATGCTTGAACAAATGAAAAGAGGCATATCAAAGGAAAGTATATGAGCATTGTTTCCATGTGAATGATTGTATCCTGTGCATCGATATCTGTGTACATCAAAATGCATTTGTGTATTTACATGAATTATACCTCTTGGCTTTAGTGTATGTTAGCAGCCTTGCTTTTAGCATTACTTGAGGGATAGGTGGATGGTGGAATGACAGGGTGGAGAGATTGACTACAGGAGGACTGGATGGATGGAATGAGAGGAGGGGGTTAGTGTATCTAGTGAGCAGAGCCAGGCGCAGCCGGAGGGGAGGAGAGGTTGATCTGTTTAGTGTCCGTCTCCTGCCAGCTTTCACTGGTCATTAAAAGTAGGCTGTTATCAGACAGTGCAGGGTGGACTACCCAACCAGTCAGCACAGTGCTGCGTCTTCAGGTAACAGCTCCTTATCTGTTCACTGATTGCCTTCACGCTCCCAATCCGTCTGACGTTGGTGTCTCAATCAGTCTTTAAATAATCTTCCTCCTCAAGGAGCAGCAGCGCAAGGAGGTCCGCCTCCATACCTCCATCTCTCTCTCTCTCTCTGTCTCTCTCTCTTCTTTTCTGTCTCCTACTCTCTATCTTTTCCATTCCTTGTTGCGTGTGAGTTGATGCTGAATATTAATGCGGGAAAGCATTCTGTCTTGTACACTTAGAGGAAATAAACAAACAAGCCTCTAAATCTGCCTGGGTGTGCTGTGCTCCCTCAGAGCATGTGTACCATGTACAGCCCAATCCCACAGATCTGAACGCTCAGCTTTGAGTTAAAGAGCCAGCAATTCACACAACAATGCTGACATTACATTCTGGGCCTTGCCTTCTGAGAGGTTACTAACAAATGCAGAATAGCAATATGAATAGAAAGAATTATTTGAAACAATTATTTTTTTCTTACTTGTTCGTATTGTTTTGTCATTTATGTTCCTCATACTAATCTGAACATTATAACAGAAATGTGGAAATCGAATGAGCCAGACAGGAAAAAGTAATGGCATGGAATCATTCTTGGCTTAGAGCCATTATAGGACTGAAGAGAGAAAATCAACTTTTACCTCAAGTTGTTGGAGTTGTTTAGCAACTCTGGGCTGTGCTAAGTTAAGTTGGCAAGCCCTGCTGCCAGCAGCATGGCTGACATGCTACACCAAGCCTCCCACTCACCTCCCACCCCGAGCCCACAGTATAGGACCACTACCGCTGTCAGCTCCACAGTAGTTATCTCTCCTACACTCAGAGAGGGAGGAGAAGCAAGAGAGGTAGAGATACAGTGCAGGCTAAGTTATTCAGGAACTATAACAACTATAAAGAGGGAATGAAGGGAAGAGTGAGATAATGAGGGAGTGGGTGAGTGAGTGGCTGAGTGAGCAACAAGCAAGAAATCGCATTCAACTCTTTATTTTGATTTTATGAATAGAAATTGCTTTCTTGACTTAATACAGCATATTGATCAATCTGTCATTTTTTTACATTATCCTATTTGGCTCCAACCACTGTAACTCATATCACCTCCTTTCTTCTCCGTGTGTTATTATGGGAACTCTTCAGTTAAGGCTGTGGAGGAAAACTAATGTGAAAGCTGACTGGTTGTGACTGACTGAAGAAACCACCTTTGTTTCTTTACCAGCAGAGAGTTGTCTCCGTTCCCTTCTACAGTTTTCTGATTATTATGAGCTGACTCTGTGAGGCAGGTATTTCATTGAGAAAGATGACATTATTTTATCAAAACATTCAGTTTCCCACCATTAGAAACATACAGCAGATGAATGACATTTTTTTCATTGTGATCCTATGCTTTCCGTAATTTCATTAATCACTTTTAGCAGTAAACATTCTCTGTCTTTCTGAAAAATATCAGATAGAACAAAAACAAAATATGATCTTTATTGAATTGCTCTTTTACATTGAATTATGTAATTTTCACTATGTTAGGCCCCCCCTAATGATGTGATGTTACAGTGCCACTTAATAGGTGCTGTTGTGCCAAGAAGCAGTGATGAGCATGCTCAGTTGTGTGATCTCAGAACATCCTACACTACAGATAACATGAAAGTGCTACTGTGCACTTGTCTGTCAAACAGTATTAGGCTTAGAGATTTCTGAATTTAAGACAATGTAATAATGGTGTATGTTATCAGAGGTCTTTTTTCTTTGTAATTTTTGTAGTTTTTTTAATTAGGTTGGCTTTACATTTAAAATATATATATATTAAATTTATATATTACCTTATACTTGCTGAAAGTGTTTAAGTTGAAAATTTTTTTATTGCAGCTACACCATAATGTTAACATTGCAATTGTATCAAATATTTTTAAGTTATGTTTAAGATTAGAATATTATATCTGACAAATGTGACACGTAAGTGAAAACTTACAGCTGGCAAAATATCCAAAAGTTGTGTTATTGTTAGTTTCATGTACAGTCCTGACCTTTGAGCAGGCCATATCTGATATTTAGAAGTAAAATATTTTTCCGCAGTATTTTTGATTAATAGACAGTGAGACAATGGGAAAGTATTTGTTTCTGCAGCTAGTAGTAACTCCAGTAGATGGTGTAATAGTGACTCAGTACTAATAGTACTTACTGGCTGTACTCATACCTCAGAGTGAGTCAGATAAATGAATGTTCCACTTCCATCACCACTTCCCTGCTGATGTCATATGGGATTTTAGACTATAGGTGACAACTAAGTAATAACTCCTATCACTTCACCTCGATCCCTCTCTTTTCTTTTCCTCACGCTCTTCCACCTCTACCCAAAATACGTACCTCCATTCCTTAGTAATCTGTCTCTCTCTGTCTGCCTCTCCGGTTCCTCTCTGTCTCTCCTCCTTGCCACTGCTCTCATCCATGTGATGTGTGATATGTATCATTGAAGACTACTCCAGGCCAACATGTTGGCATTCCCTTGTGCCTCTTCATCTCTCCCCGCAGAGCTGAGTGCTGTTGAGTTGTGTTGATTAATGATATTGATTGTTCCACACACTGTTTGACTGTCAGTGAACGAGAGAGAGAGAGAGACAGAAAGCAAGAGCAGAAGAGAGAGAGAGAGAAATTGAAAAGAAAAATAACTCGCTCAATCTTGATACAGTTTTTTTTCCCACAAGGTCAGTTTCCATGGAAACCATACCATAGGGAAAGAGATGGAGAAACTATAGATGCATAGCAATGGATAAGAAAAAACACAAGGTCTGGCTTACAGGTGATGAGGTTGCATGTAAGTTCACTTACTGCTCTGTGCTGCCAGCATGGATATATGTCTGCAGTTAACAATGAGAAAAGATGTGGAAGTGTCGTCAGCATAAGTGATAATTCTTTAGTGAGGCTAAAAGCAGGATGTCAATATGCTCTCAGGATGAGCTCCTTGGCATCTGATAAGTTGTGTCAATAACAGTGAGGAAGTGTCAATATCTTTTTTAAGAGCAGAGGATCTCTCTCTGATTGAGTTAGTCACAAGGATAGATGAAATAGATGAGAATGATGAGGTGCCCTATCAGGAGAAACTTACTGACTCAGTGATACCAGTAAGCATTAGCTGATTGTCACTTTCTGGTATTGATTTTTGATGTTTTTAGCCATCATTAGTAAGATCATTAACTGTACCATTCACATGGCCAGTTAAAAGATTATTCACTGAGACTGCATTCAATGCGTGTGAGGGAATTTCCCTTGTGATGCTAACTACTGGATTTTCCTCTCTCCCAGGCCTGACAGGACACATGGGGAGAGTCATACCACAAGTATGGTGGGGTTTGCAGGCTCCCATGAAAGTTTAAATCCGAGGGAAATGTATTACAGCACTGGTATGAAATCTATGTGGGTGCGTGTTTGTGATGGTGTGTCAGTGTGTGCAGGACAGGAAGCAGTGTGTGTGAACTAGGGACTGTCCCACTGAATCAGCTAGCACACAGGAAAAGGGGTAACAAGTATGAAAGGGTATCTGTGTATAAAACTTTTCGTCACTATTCGATGTGACTTAGAGAAAAAAGGAGTGCACGCTTTTTGTCAAATAACCACAGGCAGTCGCGCACACACCCTTAAAAAAACAAGCACACAAGCAGGTGTTTATGCTTATTCTGCTAAGATGAGCGCAAAGAAGCAGGGCATAACCTTCCTAAGTTATCCCATGATACTTTCAACACCACTCCAAAACAGAAAACGAAAAAGGTGACAGTGACATGATGCCATCACATTCACACACAGCTTTTTTTATTTAAGTACACTTCAAAGTGGGTGTGTGTATAAAATACATTTTACCAGCATATGTTTCTCTATGCACGTGTTTTACTTGTGTGCAAGTGCACAATTAGCATGTGTGACAATTTTTGAGTGTGCATGTGCTGCCCAGCTTATGCGCACTCGTGGTCTTTACTGTCTGGCCTTCTCTTGTTCTCCCAGCTGTCCTAACACTGGTCTGTGTTGACAGTAAACACAGCTGCAGGTCACAGAGGCCCCGCTCTGGTTGGACACGGGGCTCTGAAGGCCAGTGGGGGAGAGAACATACAGGACACATGATTCAGGAAGTGAAGGTAGAACTAGGGAAAAGCTTTTCTTTGGTCGAGGACAGTGCACTGATGAGTAAGAAGAAGTGGTTAATAAGAAGAGGAGACACCTCTTTGGTCAAGCATGTGCCTCTCTGCTCTTGTCGAGTCTGACAGGAGGAGGCAAACTGAAGATAGAGATGGAAGAGAGGGGGGCAGATAAGGCCATGAGGGCAGATTTAGTACTTAAAAGGCCAAGTACAGGATGAAGAGAGAAGCAGAGAAATGCATGAATTGTGATTGAAAAAAAATTGAGAAGGAAGCAAAGCACAATACGGACTTAAGAGACAGAGAGAAAGTTAATCATGAGGAAGAGAACTTAACTCAAACATGAAAGAGTTGGGTAAATAATAGGGTAACAAGGTCTTACAGAAGCTATTAGACACTGAAGTACCATCTACACCCTGGAGGTGAGAGTCAAAACTCAACTAATAACAGCAGACCCTAAATGACCTGTACTCATGCGTGCCATTAGAGCTCAGAATTATGACATCTACGAGAGACTATTTTCATAATTGTTGATTGGATGTAAGTTAAAGATCAATACACTATGATAAATCATCTATGACTATATGTTTTCAGCAGATGACATTAGCATTGCTTACAGACACACAGCCATTAGGGGTTCATGACCTTTGTATGTGTGATTGATAGATTGTCTGACCCTGTCTACATGTTGTGGCCCTGGCTGTAAGAGACACGTTGTTTTGGTAACCCACCTATCTCTATGTATACACTCCCCGGTGAGGGACTTGGCAGAAGCAGGAGCAAAGCTATGTGATGATATACAGACACATACACAAGTAAGTCTCACACACACCCTACTCTCATCCATACACACATCAGCACACTCATGTACTCACGTGCACACCCACACACGCTAGAACTAAAAGAAAGAAGAAAAAATAACATTTGACATGTTCCTTTCCGGCCCCTAAGGACAGATCAGGCACAGCTGTGACTTGGGAGGTCATGAGGCTCGGAGGGGTCAGACTGAGCAGACTCTGAGAGAGCCCAACGCAGGGTCACAGGTCACTCCCAGCAGCCCTAGCAGTGTGAAAGGTCAAGGGTCAGAGTCTCACCACGATGCGTCGGCAGGGTAGGGTTTCAAAAGGTGGCCTGGGCCAGTGAGAGGCACAGATTTATAGATACTGAGCCGAGCCCCGTTCCTCAGCCCAAGGTAATTACACAGAATATGAGTATGCCCGTCAAGGCTTGGCCGCCATATTTCATTTCCACCCTGAGCCCCTGTAGGCTGAAATAATACATGATAGCCAGGGAAAGACAAGAGGCGAGACCACTGGCAGAAAGGCAGAGAAAGGAAGATCCATTGATGTAAGAGAAGAAGAGATAAAAAGTGATGGATACACAGAGAGGGAGAGAGAAAAATTTGGGAGAATATGACAGTGAATAAGGAAGTTTTAAAGTCAGAGTGAGAGAAAGAATGAGTGCGAGACTGACTAAAGCCAAAGGCAAAGGGTCATATTTGTTACTAAACAAAACTCCATTCTTAGCAACAAGACCTTTGACGTCAAATTCCAGTAAGACAGGGAGAAGTTCACAGGGATCATCCCTGGGGAACGCCGGGAGCCGGAATGACACGAAGCATGGACAGCAAGGAGTGACAGCCTCGCGAGAGGAAAGGAGCATAGGAACAGATGGAGCGAGGGAGGGGAGTGAAAGAAAAGAAGAGCCCAGAAATTAGATTAGTTTAGAAAGTGAAGTTGTGATGCAGCAGGCTTGATATCCTGTTCGGACCAGTTTCCCGTGAGAACCTGATCGGGCCACCACAGGCTCAGTGAGACAGTACAAACATATTTACCCCTCATTGGAAGGTACAAATTAAATTAAGCTCTTCCACAAAGAGGAGATGTTTTTCCCTTCTGTTCTGATGTCATGGTAGTGGCGCAGTATAGAGTGGGGGTCGGCTAGCTCTGGCCTGCTTGCATTTATCTTAGAGGCCATTCATCTTCTAATAACCCCCCACCCTTGTCTCTTTTTCTAAACCCTTCTGTCTTCTTGCTAAACACTGTATCAAAGTCCTTCTCTGCCCAGTTATCCATGCACCTACAGAAGCAGAGATTACAATAAACTAAATTCAAGATCAGGTCATAGCTCTGCCCTCCTCTCATCATCCCTCCATCCTGCATATCATTCCTCTTATCCTGTTATTTGAAAAAAGTATTTTCTGTGGAACAGTTGGAAGTGACCATCCTTTTGTTCCTGTCTTAACAATGCCATAGCAGGTTTTATTGGAGATCATTACAGTAATTGCTTCATAATTGCGTCGACTTTAGCCTTGGCTGCAAGGGAAAATCCAGGCCCTGTCACAAACTCTCTGTGTGTGACCTTAGACCAGGAACTGGGAGGTTTGCTGTCACTTTGCCTTTGACCAACCTGGCAACACTATAACATTCCTTCTTTTTTGCCATATGTCATGTCATGCTCTTTCTCTATCTCACTCTCTCTTCGTACCTTTTACACTTTTTATATTTTTAATCCATTTTTAGGACAGTATGGGGAAGCCTTCACTCTCCAACTCTTTGTACAGAACTATATTTATAGAAAGCAGCATCTGCTTCCAATGCTGCAGTTTTTTTTGGAAGGCGAGAGAGAGTTTGATTACTCAACCAAGCATTTCACAAAAGCTTTATGCAGTGCAGATCTGATTATCACGGTTCTCTTTCATATATATCATTACACATGTGTGCTTGTATTCGCACACGATGCGGCCACTTGCCCATCTTCTGAGTACTTACCTAGCCCTACCTTAACTCTCCCTCTGAGACAAACTAAACCACCACAGTAACACAGGAAAAAAAATCCCTGAGAGTCGTACAAACACACAATAAATCAATCCATTATTTACGAGTGAACTCATTCAGAAAGGAAGCATATGTAATCTACTCATCCATGCTGAGAGGATGCTGAGAGAAAGAGAGAGAGGAGGAGAGGAAGAGAAGGAGAAGTGGGGTGTGTTCAGGGACGAGGCAGGCGGCCAGCTGAGAACGAATTCTGTTTCTGTTCCTAACTCCCCAAAGAGAAGTGGGAACCAGTAAACAAACAAACCGAGTGAGAAAGTGTTTCCTTCTGTAATGAAAAAGGGAGAGGCTGAGAGAGTAAGGCAAGAAAGGGAGGATTCATGGCTAGGAGCTGGCCCACTGTGTCAGTTATTAGCCTTTGTGTTTGTGTTTGTGTGTATGTGTGTGTGCATGTGCTTGTGTGTGCCCTCTGCCCTGTTCGTATGCAGGCCAGCAGCTTACACAAAGGCACAGAGGTGGCATACACACAGATGGGTAAACAAAGCCATTGTTCACTATTTTGTTTTTTACTATGTTGGGAGAGATTAGTCGTTATTGATTTTTCTCAGTCAGGGCCAAGAAGAGTGGAGGCAAGTGGTAAATGTCCCCATCAGTGGACATATCTTCTCACACACACACACACTGAGAAACGCGCTCGCACTCGCAGGGGCTGGCCCCTCCACCATACCCCACTACCATTGAGTCTATCACGCCCCTGTCAGTTCCTATCACAGTGTGTCTACCTGAAGTATGCAGATGAGGCCTTTGTGGTCCCCTGTCCCAGCCTGGATGCCCATTCTTTCGAGCTCAGGCCATAATAGACCTGAGCGCGGGGCGGGTCTCCAGCACTCAACGCACTCACACACACACAAACACACACAGCACTCCTGGGGTCATAGCCTTTCAACCTCAGGGGCTCGACTTCTGCCACCACAGCCTGACAAATCACCCAGCGACACACAAAAAAAGCGCCAGGACCCCAGCGTGAAAGGGGCCCGTTTCCAAGTAGCTCCACCAATCTCTGCTCTGTTACAAACAACGACAGCGAACTGCTATTACCCTGCTCCCACTGGATTTGGACAAAGGGGAGGAAAGAAGATGAGGGGAAGGAGAGTGGAAAAAAAGAGAGAAAGCCAAAAGGCGGAGATGGGAAGAGAAAAAGAGATGGGAGGAAGAAAGAGACATTTGGGTTCTTTCATTTGGTGGAGTATGATAAATGGCCTGGCCTTTAGCTGGTCTATGCTCCCCCAGTGCTCTCTCTCGGCTTCCTCTGACAAGAGGGTCTTTGAGGGAGAATGGACCCCACAAATATTACTCTTTGTCCCAGACAGAGCATAGCCAAGACCCCAGTGCTTCGACTTTAATCAAGTAAAACCAGCAAAGCAAGGGTCTGCTTTTATGTGTGATAGTCAATCACTGTGTATGTACTGTTTAAGTCTGGTGTGTGTGTGTGTGTGTGTGTGTGTGTGTGTGTGTGTGTGTGTGTGTGTGTGTGTGTGTGTGAAAAAAGAGAAGGAGAGAGAAGAGGCAGGAGTGGGGAGAAGACTGAAGAAAAGTCAGCACAGTACATTACACTGGCACGTCTCCCCATTACTCCTTTAAAGACATTCAGAGCTTTGCCTTAGGGGTACGTGGGTAGATTTGGAGGATGGCTGACTTCAGATACACCCTGAAGGCACATTACAAACTGACTCAGCGATCAAAACAACTTGTGAAGTTCACCTCTAACAAGGGGAGGTCTTAGTGAGACAAAAATGTCTGAAAAACAAAATTTCTCCATACTTACTGTTAAACGAACAAGTGCACTTTCCTTTCTCATAGGTAAACTCTTGTTAATTGTTGATCCCAGTCCATATGTAATATCAGCTATGCTGAAAAATTACAAATGTGTTTTAATTGTCTTGCTGTGGTTATGTTACTGCTCCGTGTGACTGGCTAATAATTCTAGTGTATCACCAATCACAAGATTGAACGTTCTTAGTGTCATAGATAGAGTATTAGAGTGGATTAAACATTTATAAGCGAGGCCTCCTGACAGCGAGAATGTGGTTAGAAGATTGTGTAGAAAAGAGTAAGTGGGGCAAATTTAGTGTTTTTAGGGTCATATGGAGTTGTGGGTGGACAGTGGGGGTTATGAAGCTTTTTGTTAACCCTTAACAGTCATTCCTAAGCCTTCTTTTGCCTTTAATGCTTCTTCTTCATTTTTCTTCTAATGCCTCTTCCTTCAATGTCACAGTTTCCTAGTGTTTTCCTTTTGCCTGTGGCAATTCCTGAGAAATGGATTGAGGTTTAAACTCTAATCACCTCCCTGGTTTTTGACTAAAAGCAGGATATGCAGTACTGTATCTGTATATACATATATGTATGTGTTTATATGCACACATGCATTACGGTTGGCACATGAATAGGTTCAATGTGATCATTTTCATGCACACAAATGTGTGTGTGGTGAGGGCAAACCTCAGTGCCACGGTGCCATAATCCCCGCCCTTGCCCAGTGGCCCAGATTAAATCCAGGCTTTGATCCACCCCCTAATCTGAGTTTACGGAGGGTGGGTGCTCGACTCTGCCTGCCAGCTAAATTCTTCTTGCTTCTTTCCTTCCTCCCTTGTCTGTCTGCTTCCTTGCTGCCCCCCTACTGTGGAGCTGGCAATTGAAATCAGCTTTAGAGTTGCTTAATACAGAAGCGGGCAGAATTAGGCCCTTTAATGCCTGTCATGGTCGCAGATTATATCAATGGCTCTTTTTGTCACCGCTACATTGATGTCAATGGAGAAGCAGCAACACTGCCAGAATGAGACAAAAGATACATTTTTAGAATCAGTTGTAGTTTTTCCTGTCTCTCACTGCACTCAAAACATGCATGCACACATATAGAGGTGTAAAGGTTTGCACACAAACTTCCACGCAAAAAAAAAAAAAAAAGAAGACTCAACATATGTTGCTTGTTTGTGTTAAAACTGTAGCATTGCCAGGGTATCAAGTGATGTACATTTTGTGATTGTAAAATCAACTTCAGTGGCTGCCTCTTTTGAAGTGGAGTGTGGTTCATTCATTCAGGGTCAAACACAAACATAGTCTCAATTGGAAACAAAAGCCAGAGTCTTGGCCACGCTACAGTGAGTTTGATTTACTGCCCATCTGCAACTGCACAAACACTCCTTGGCCCAGACAAGATGAATAAGAGAGCAGCAGACTCACTGTCGTTAACCAATTTACCGGTTTATATAAACAAGCCCATAGGTGATTAAAACAGAGTCTTCCTAAAGCAATAGTTTACAACATAGCACATTAAAAATAATTAGCCCTAACACAATAAAGTTGGAGGAATTTCAGAGCCACAAGACTGGGCTGAGTTAGTGTATTAGGCCACATGGTAGATGTGCTGCTCCGTATTAGCTGCTAACATTTGGGGTTAACCAAGCTCAGAAAATGTCCACGCTTACAGAGATAATTGACAATATGGCAGTATTGTTACATGCATTGTTACACAGTGTAGTGCAATTACATGTTGCTGTGTTGTCTGAGAAAGCAGAAGAATAGAAAATGTAGAAATATGCAATATAATAACTGATGGCATACTTTTAAATTAAGATGGGGTACTCACACACACACACACAACAGAGACGGTCACTTTTTCCTCACCTGCTATGAAGTGTGTTCTGCTTGTTTGTGTTTGGCAATGGGCAATGGGCAATGACAATGGGCACAGAGTAGAGAGCGAAGCTGAGAGACTGGGAAAACAACATGTGGAAATAACTCAGGGTTTATTACACAAGATCTCTTGCAGTTGTACAAAAAGTAAGTCTGCTGCTCACTGAAGAGAACACTGCACACTGCAGTGTGTCTGTAGTATCACTCTGACATACTCGTCATGTCAGTGTTGAGCTTTAAACAGTTCTCCAGCTTTTCTCTATGCTTCTGTGAATACAACCACATCCCACACATGTACACTTCAGTGTGTACAGACAGGTGCAGGAACAAGCTGACTGACCAACACACACACACACAGACACCACACTGCTCTACTTTTCTCAGTCAGATGTGAGTCTAACTCAACCTTAGGGCTGTAAGAGAGTATGGTGTGGTACCTGAAACACTCAACTTCTCATTTCCCGGTACTGGAAATTCCCCTTACCTGATGCATTCACTGGTAAATGCAACCACCCAAACTGAGGATTGTCATCGACAGTACCTCTGGAAAGCCCAGTCAGTCATGAGTTATTTGTTTTGCTTTTTGGCAAAGGTTGACCAATTAACGCTGCAGTGCTACACTGAATCTCTGCATGGTCGTGGATTATGAAATGTGCCATAAATCCAAGGGATGGCCAACAGCACATAAGGGTAGCAGAAAAGCCTAGCAGAGAGACCTTCTTTGTCTTTGGAAATCAGGGTTCACAGGACATGGAAAACTGATCCAGTTAAGAGCTACTTTCTGATATTCATTGCTTTCAATTAGTTTTTATGTTTAAACTATGAATGCCACAGTTTGTCTGAAGATTGAGTAATGGCAACTGGACTTCTTTCTTGTGGTCACTAGCCAACTTCCCTCAGATTGATAAAGATCTGTGGATGCAAAATGAAACGTCTCTGCTTTAAAGAAAGAAGTCCAGTTGCCATGACTCAATCTTCAGACAACTTTACCTGGATGACTGAGAATCTTCACAGACACTGCCACAGTTTGTTACTGTGTAATATTGTAGGATAAATGTGATTTCACCAAAGATGGTTTAATATCACAAGTGGGATAATCACATTCTAATGTAGTTTTTCCTCAGCAGTATGATTCCTAGTCACTTATGTACAGCCTTTAGTATGTAAGTACTGAGCCTTAGATCCTAGGAGGTGTACTCAAACTCAGTCACTTGCTAGGTATCTAGGGCAGGTCAAGGGGTCGCTGCCCCCTCTTGTTGCTCGCTGATAAGGAAATCGTTAGTTTAGAATTATCTACAGGTAGGTGCAAATGGAGAGTTCAGTAGGTTAAAGAGGAGTGAAAGGTCACTAAGAGAAAATGTAGACAGACAATTTTAAATTGTTTTATTGTAATCTTAACCTGTGTTGATTTAAATGCCTAAAAATGAAATGGTACATAAACAAAAGCCATCAGTATTGATGTTGTACCTCTGTCAATTAGCGCAATCATCCATCTATGACCTCTAAGTCTGTTTGAGACCATGGTCTAATAAGATCGGCATCCTCCCAATTTACATGGCAATAATAAACCATACAGGCCCTAGTCGCTCCTCACTAGTACCTCTAAGCATCTCATCATTGACACCTAATATAACCCCGAATGTGAATGTATCAGTGTGGCCAAAAGGACCCAGAGGGGTTTGAAAGTTATCTTTAATGCCAAAGAAACTCATTTTAAGCCACACCTTAAAACTTGGCTGACTGGTGAAGGTCTTTCAGAAAGAGGTGACAAGAGTTTCTTTCCTCTTCCTCCTTTTCAATGGAATAAGAATTGTGCCTAAATGACTTGGCATGGAGAGGATGTAAATGAACGCTGGAGGTTGTTGTGCTCACATCCAGCCAAGGTCAGGCATCCAGCTGTCAGCTCATGTTTGGGACTAATCGTTTATGTGCCTGCACTACTCTGTGCCCGTTTTTTCATTCTCTCTGTCTGTGTCACACACCTCACCCTCTCTCTTTAAATCAGTGTCCTACCTTTTATCACTCCACTTTTTCTTTTTTTTTCTTTTTTTTTGCATGTGTCCTGTGCATCCTTCATCTATTTCATCCTTCACATTTCACATCTTTTCACTTAGTCTGACCTACCAGTATTGTTATTACCTCTGTTATCCCATTGCTAATGACTTGTGCTACTAGAGAGGAGTGTTTCAATGTGTGATGTTGTGACCACGTGGGAATAACTCCACATGAGGATCTTATGAATAGTTTGTGCATGTTAGTAATTTTTTTTCATGAATAATGCAACCACAATGTATAAAAGTGTATGATTATTGTGGGAAAATAAATGCAATATCAGTGTAATTTGGAGAAGTTTGGACTTTCACCGTCTTCTCTATTCAGTGTGAATTTGTAATTTATTTGTAGTTTTGCTAGAAAACAGGTTTGGATATTATAATACAAACATATTTTAGTCTGTGTACTTTTGACAGATACATTTACACCCCCCCCACAATCTTATAAAATCACAACCAGGGCCAATGCTCTCTTCGCTGCACTGTCCGACCCCCAGTCAGCCATGTAAAAATGGGGCAGGTTGCAGAGTTCAAGTCCTTCGAAATGTGAATCGAAACAGCTGCCCCTAATCACTAGCACAAGCTGAGCTTAAGGGCCTCTCAGTTTCACCCCTCATCTGCCTGGAATTTTGAATTTCCTGAGCGGAGATCAAATGGCAGCCCGAGTCAGTGAGACCTTTGATATATGGACACCCATCTCGCGAGGGCCTTCTGCATCGGGATTTACGCTTGACAACACACTCGGTGTCACCTCCGCTTTCGGTGGACGCTCTGCGACCCCTGGAAACATTGGGCCCCTTTGACAGGACAGCAGAGCAACACACCTTTCAAACCCACCTGGAGTGCCCAGCAGTTATTTATTAAATTTGTTGTAGCCACCATAGTATGGTTTCAGAAGGCCACTTAGTTTTGGATTGCACTCTGGATTTTTCAATTATGTGGTTCATTTCACCTGCTTATGTTCCTTTACCCCCCAGGTTTAAGGGCACAGAAGATCACATTTAATTATTTCAAAACAAGAAGTCTCAACTGGACCACACAGGTCTATAACATGATGTTTCCTTATCTATTTCTCCATCAGTATTATTTAAAATCAGTATTTGCACTGTTAAAAAAAGAATCTGAGAATCTCTGTCTGCTGCTTCCGATCACCACATTACTCATGTCAATAAGGAAATTAGTCTACCTATCAGGAGGGTAAATACAAGAGCAGACTATGGGATTTCCAGAATTCCCCACTTGTTGGGTCTCATATGGAGCACATTAGTGACCACTGTGATTGACAGGTGCTCCTGTGTGTAGCCAGAGGGAGAGGCAATGAGAGATGGGAAATGATTATATCTCAGGTAATAAGTGTGGGCTGTACACAGCAGGTATGAAGATGCTATCTGGAATAACTGTGGCCTGTGTATTGGAGGATGCTAGTGGGACAGCCACTACACCAAACAATCTATTTATGTGTCCGTCCGTGTACACATTTATACACTCTTCCTTCCTGTGTGTGGACATATGCATCGGTGAGGATACTATAGAGTTAATTTTGATCATCCTATAGCCATATTTTTACAACATAACAACCATAACAATGAATATTCCCATCTTTGTCAACATCCTATTTGCTGCTGTTGCCATAGGAAATGACATACAGTATGTAAATGCTAAAAATACATCCTACGTAAAATTATAAGGTGGTGCAATAGAATTAGACTGCTGGTGGACCTCCCTTGATGCACTGAGCTACTCTCCTCTCATCTTCCTATCCATTAATATGCCACCGTTGTTTGTTGTCAACTAAGTGTCTTCTTTTTTCCCTAGTTGTGCTTCTACCTCTCTCTGACCTATACATTTCCAGTGTGCAGTTACTGGAACTACGAACCTGTTGAGTGTTTTGTGTCCTGTATGTTTCTTTTCTTCTACAATGTAAAGTGTCTTGAGATGATTGCTGTTATTTGGTGCTATTTTCAAATTTTTATAAACTGTTTGCTCCATCAGTGCAGATTTTTTTACAGCTGACCAACGGTTCTAAATTCGTTGTTTTGTTTTGTTTTAAGCTTTTACATTGATTATAGTTTTCTTGCATATTTTCTTTTGTCTTTGTCAGTTTGGCTCATGGGAGCCAAGTGTTGCTTTGGACAAAATAGAAATAGCCCTTCACAATGTCTTGAGTAGTTCTGTGATTTAGGAGCTTTGTTTTGCTTGAGTCTCCCATCATTAAAATAATTCATTACCAATGAATGTTAGAGGCTCCACAATGAATCAGCTAGCTTTTTTTTTGCACTCCTCTAAAGACCAAAAGAGGTGTGGGGTTGGTGTGGGAAGTGGGAAAATATGTGTGACTGGGAGTTATGGGAATGGAGAGAGAGAAAGAAACTTTATTTTCCCCAGCATAAAAAGCTGAGTGACTTCATGGTTGAAACCACAGGGGAGACAAGAATGCCTGAACCCCACTGGACAATAAGAATTGATTCTCTGCAGTGTAATAGGAGTATATTTGCATTCTCTGGGTGTGGCGGCAGGGATGCTAGGCTGTGTTTTGCCATCAAAGGTTCTTTTTAACAATCAGTTTTTATCCACCTGCTAATTATATAAATCATGGTAATAAGCTGTTTGGTATTGAGACACAACTGTTTGGAGGGATGCACAATGACCACTCTCTGACCCTGGAGTGTGGGACCCCACCTGACCTTAAGACTAGGGTTGAAACGGTCAATTGTAGGTCACTGGCAGAAGGGGGGCAGCCAGAGGGTGTAGATTGTAAAGCGTGTGCGTGTAGCCTCTGATCCCTAATTAATTCTTAGAATGAAAGATGTACCGGTCACCCATTGGCAAACAGTGCTCTCTTAACTCATATCACTCTAAAACACACACACGCACAAGCCTTGACTGTCAGAAACATATACACAGCTTCCTACTTTGCACTTAGCAGCTGGCAGTGGGTACCACATACATTGACTGTCCCTGCTCCTGAGGCATGTGTGTTTATATCTCTTACTTTCTCCTCATCCTCTTTTATTCCTGTTATTCTATCTTTCTTTCCCACCAGGCTGGCTATCTATCCTTCTAATGAGCTCCATAGACTCCTTTAAACAGTTGTCAAACAATCCTCATGCAGCCATCACTTTTACTGGGCTCAATTAAGCCATGAACAACATCGTAGCATGGAAAGCAACAGAAACTATAGCTTAACACATCTTGCACTAAAATGCTTCTTGGGTGACCAGAGCATAAGTGGAATACAGGTGCTGTTGATCTGTGATTAACCCAGATGGCATTGAGCTCCAGCCACTCAAGTTATAAGTCTTTAGTTGAAATAATATTTTCTTACCTTTAGTTAACTTAAGTGCAAAACATGATGAATTTCCTGTTTCACAGTTGTCTTGTTTTTTTCTGAGTCTTAGAATCTAGGTCTGAATAAAGAGATCAGATACTGACAGATGTTAATAATTACTGGTCTTCAAGGTGTAAGAAGGACAAAGAAA
Source organism: Ctenopoma multispine (assembly GCA_034779795.1). NCBI lineage: Eukaryota > Metazoa > Chordata > Actinopteri > Anabantiformes > Anabantidae > Ctenopoma > Ctenopoma multispine. The sequence continues at coordinate 9,644,071 of JAUYWH010000027.1, read as the reverse complement.
CATTTTAACTCCAAGCAGTGGGTGAGAAAATGTAGACAGCTTTTTCTATGCACTATGACCACCCCCTCATTTCCCCAACTGCGTTTCTTAAGGCCAGCATGTGAACATCACTCACAGTGTCTGTACAAGCCAAGCACCTAGTTCATCAGAAACACCTTCTCTGGCCCCAAACCTGACCCATTCTCTCCTGGGGTCAGGATAACAGGCTGTAGGGCTAACACACTAGATGAGAAATGGACCGGAGACAGTGCTGTGTGTGTCTGTGTGTGCATGCACAGATGCCTGCTCAGATGCATTTGGAATATATGTTTCAGTGTGCATAATGTGTCTGACTAGTCTGTCAGAGGCGGCCTGTGGAGGTTACACAAACACAGAAAGGGTTATTTATACTTCCAGGAAATTATGGTGGTTTCTGTCAGATCTGGCCTACTCTAGCCTGATCTGGCTTGGTCTTGGTCTAGTCTTAACCTATTTCCAGCCCACACAGAGCTGAGTGATACACAGGGAGGCAGAATTGTGCTAATATGGCTGTCACTGCCAACCCCAGTGGCCAAACTCTGTCAGTCTACAGCTCTGAGCCCACCTCCACAGATGGTCCAGCAGTACTTAAGAATTCACCCCCAGGGTTTTATTGCTCTGTTGTATGGAGGACTGTCACAGCCCAGGGAGCATGTGGTTTAGATATGGGAACAGCATCATCGAAGAGCTCTCATGGCCTTGCACAATGAGATCTCTCCACCCCCAGTAAAAGACATGACAACTGGACAGGTCCTGTTTTATGATAGGACATAGTCTACTAGCTGAGGAAGTTAAGATGCTAATACATCCTAAACATTACATTTAATGTAACATGATTAAATAATATCCATTAAACCCTATGATTTCTTTTAAGTCATAATTTTAATTTGTTCTTACTGTTTCTGTGGTTGTATAACATGCTAATGAGACTTCAGTTTCCATGTACTTAGTCAAGTAGCTAGTTGACCTGTCAGGCAAGGAGCCAGTCAAAGGATTGCGATTTATTGTCCTGCATCCAGAGAAACAAAACCTGCTGGGACCACTCATTCGGCCGGTCACCCTTTTACTCTAAATGAGGCAAAAAAAAGCACAAATCTACAAATCAGCATTTACTAATTTGTTTATTGCCCTCGTTCTGGTAGCTGCTCCTCCTCTCTCACCCACCCTCTTACCACCTCTCCATACGTTCTCGCTCCCTTATTGATCTCCCAGCTAAAAAATGTTAGAGCTGCGTTCAGAAAAAAAAGCTGTCATGCGCAATAATGTATATATAGGAAGTAGGTGTAATGAGTCCCAGGGGTGTGGTGCCCTTTTAAAAAAAAAGAACACATTAGCTGGCAATTTTGTTTTGTCTCCCTTTACACTAGAAGCAACAAGAATTAGGCAGTACTAGTCTAAGATGGTAAAGTTATGCACACTGTGCACACATGTCTCCCATGTTCCACTGTGTGGGTGTATGTATATTAATGTATATTGGTGAAGTAAGACATGAACTTTAGCTGATGGCATCTGGATGGGTGCCAGGGTGAGTCATAAACAAGCAGGGAGCTGAATTTATGGGTGAAGAGGCGAACAGGAGGGAGTGGAGAGAGGGGTGCAACAATTAGTGGGTCTGTCCTGGCAGGTCCCCTGCTCAAATTCCACTGATATGACTTTAATCAGGCCTAATCTGCTTATCGGCCTCCTGGGGCAGTGATCAGCCTAAAGTGCTTAACGGAATGCAGGGACCCATAAGATGCTGCCACTTGAAAGCATAAGGTGGGCTGTCGCTGAGAGTTTTTTACTTAATCTGATTAATTAAAACAAACTATACCAAAAGAAGTTCCTATACCTCTGTGTCTTTTTCTGGCTCATTTACCATTCAGTAATTTTCTTCTTTTCTGAAAACCACTTAGATGAGTTTTTGTGATACCCACAAACCTTTTGGTTTCTATTTTAATAGCATATATGTATTTTCTGAGTTTAATTTTGTTTTACCCTAACATAATATGTGGCCATTTACACTGTATGAACCATTTGAGATGAAGCTTGCATCTTAAAATCAAGCCTTTCCTTTGCTTATATCTCTCTGCATTGATAGCTTCTGCATGTTCAGCATCCCGGACCTTTACGCTTACATTAATAAAATATAATTAAACAGGCAAGATAAAACCTAAAAAAGGAACAATAGAACATCTCTCTACACTGTAACAGCTCATCACACCAGACTGCCAAAGTTCACTCTACGGAACATTTGAGAGACAAGACAGGCCAATCCTGTTGTTTGCTGTAATTGTGAAGACTAATAGAATAATTGACTTGATCTTGTAATAGGGGTTAAGAGACATAACCCCAGTTAATGAAAGACCCAGGCAAATTTGTTCACGATAATGAATTTTGTTCAAACAAAGCATGTAAGGAAGTATTGTCTGTGCCAGGAAAGAAAGGGGAAAGCTGTTAAAGAAAAGATGTGTATGTGCTTTTATATCTATCTTATTCTCCTTAATGCACCTGACACTGTGTGATAAGGTGAATGTGATTCTAGATGAGTTCACAGGCCATGTCAGGGCACTTGTCACCTGTGCCACCTAGCGATCATAGATTATCACATTAATGCTGATGCTTCACGTGGGCTATGCTCAATTTCATTTGATTCAAAAGATCAGTGAGGTCGCTAGTGAGGTGGAAGCACTCTGACCTGCACAAATGTTTGATTCATTTACTCACAATAAAACTACGTTGGCTCTGGCTGCTGTAAATTCTGTGTTCCTATTTTCCCGTACCCCTGCAACACATTCGGTTTCTGTTGTTGCCTTGCTTTGTCCCAGTGTATCCTCTGCCAATCTATTTCCTGCTCCCATTGACCTTTTATTCCACTCATACATGTCTCCTCTCAGAGGACAGGCCCTTGTGTGGAAGTCCTTCTCATGTTCAGTGTGATCAATACAAAGGGCAGGGACCTTGCACACAAACTACCCTGCTGACTAAACGAGAAGGATTAAAGGCTATAGACACTGTGTGGTGCGTGCACGTACATGTATGTGCACGTTCACACACACACAGAGTACATCACAGTCTAAAACTTGTAAATAAATTGTGCTATGATCTTTCCGGGGTGGGCTGAGTAAGCTCAGAGTTCACGACCCCAGTCTGTGTCACTGCAAAAGGTCCACACAAGTCACACAAACACACATACTCTGTGCCATTTAACCTAAGGAGAGAAAAGTGAGAGGGGGATTAACAAAGATACTCAGCACTAGCAGATGGTTGGCCATTTAGAGATTTCTATTATCCTGATGGTGCAGTATTATTAGAAACTTGTAATCACCCAGCAGTCTACTCCAAAATAGATGCTTATTTCCCTGACCCTGACTGCCTCTGATGGGTGGTTGGAGGTACAACTCAGGGGTAGGCAAAGTGGTAGACAAAGGTTAACAGGTGCAGAGGTAAAAATCAAATCCAAGAACAAGGACCTTAGGAGATTTTGAATATTTCTGTCCTGCTTTTGTAGATGAGGTGACTACTGACTGATTTATGGATTTTGTTGAAGTGTTGTTACTCATAAGCAGCATTTTCAATTTATTTTTTTTATCCTCTAATTGCTCCATGTAATACACTGGCTGGCCTTTTTTATACACATTAAAATAGAAAACACACCTTTCTACACCCCTCAACTCACATGCACCATTTCTTCTTGAGCTCTTTCACCTCAGGTCCTATTAAGAGGTGGTGAATCGGCCCCTTCTGCCCTCTGCCTGCCCTCTCTGGTTGTCACTGAGCGGGGGTCCAGCCCTCTCCGCTGGCTTATCACAGGTCATTGTGCTGCAAGGGCACACACACACACACACACACACACACACACACAACAAACTAGACACAGCATAACTCCTCAGTATATACTACACACCTTGGGGGTCTGGTGTGTCATTGTGTGCATTTACAAATAGATAAAGCACAAACAGACAGAAATATACACACTCACAAACATTCTTTTCCTATCTCTCTGCAACTGAAACACACACCATTTCCCCTTTCCCTTGCCCTCTGTAACCCAACATACACGCTCCCAACTCCCACCTCTCCTGTCACCTCCCATCTCCCAGACCAAGGTCAGCTGTCCAGACCTGCGGCTTTTGATGTAGATACTTTGACCCAACATGGCCACCTCTGTCTCTCCAGAGAGATTAACACAAGGTAGGGACAGAAAAACTGAGCTCCATGTGGCTTCACGTTATCCCAGCCGCGCTCTCTGTCTCTGCTCTCACTTCTCATTCTGTCTCAGATAACTCCTCACGTCTGCAGACTGGGGACCAGGAAGAGCTGCAAATTGAATATGTCTGGCAGGCAGATCTGTGAAGACTCATGGGGGATGTTAGCGAGAGAAAGCAGACTGTACTGTAAGTGTCCACATTGTGTCACTCAGGCAACATACATAAAGGAATGTGTAGAGGGAGATAAGAGGGGTTTATTATCCTGTTTGTGGCTTGTTTCTGCCATTTATTTATTTTTTATTATTATTGTGAGATAGCATAGCATTTTGGTTATGGTGGTATTCTTAAACACTTACATCTTGTATTTGTATTCATAATCCCCATTCCTTTAATTGATTCCATCTTATCATTTCATTATTTCTGCTGGACGGGGCTGAGGAGTGGCTGCCCTGGCAGTTGAAAGGTTAAACAAAGTGCCGCGACTGTCAGGGTGAGTGAAACCAACTGTTGCTTGGCTATCAGAAGATAATCAAGGCTAATAGGTACATAATGGCTAACAGTGGGGCCGCACTTGCTGGCAGATGCATCATAGAGGGACAGAACGCAGACAGCGTGACCTTGCATTCCCACCGCAGCTCTCACCGCTTCAGGGTCATTAAGTGGAAAACGCAAGACACTAGGAATTTTACCCCACTTTCACCCTGGGATTACTCATAATAGAGCCACCTTAATTGTACTAGGCTTAAAGTTTCCAAGTTATACATTTCTTTATTGTTGATGTTAAGTTTTAACTTTATAAAATCTTTCAGTTAATGGACTGTGAATTAAAATACCATTGGGAATGATGTCACCACACTGGACCGAAACTGGGGAAGCATTATTCAGCATTAGTATATTCAGCGGGCATTTGTGTGAATCTTTGTGAGTTATAGTGCCTGTAGCATGTGCTTTTACTTTTGTCCAAACCAACAAACAGAATGTTTGTGTAACGGATGGTCAAAGTGCCTAAGGTCCTAAAGGACACTTTGTTCTAAACACTGAAGATGTATGAGCTTGTGAAGCAAAAGGGATGAGGGCAACGTTGTGAGCCAGTTTACTGTGGTAATGTCAATCACAAAAAAAACTATCCACTGTCTTCAACTACAAATTAAAACCCACATCTAGAAACAGCATTTTGAACTTGGATCTAGCAAAAATAAATAATAATGGAGCCCTCTAAACCTCAACATGTTGACCGCACATTTTCCATGAATACATTACATATAAAAACATTCACACAAGTGTGACTTTGACCTACCCAGCAAAGAGTTAACATGTTCTAAATTGATACAATTGAGCAGAAAAGGTCACAGGATCATGTGTTAACGAATGTACACATGCTTGGTTCTCAGCTCTCTGCAAAGCATCCAGCCAACACTTCCCCTCTGACAGCACTCAGTTGCCCTGGACTCCTCTCTGAAGACTCTCTGTAAACAAAGCCTGCTTTTGTTGAGGCCCAGTGCGTCAGAACCATCATCTCCAGAGGGCAAGAGGGATATGGACTAGAGATGTAGGGGTGGGTGGAGAGCGTTAGACACAGAGAGAAAAAGAAAGCGTTTAGGTGGGGGTGAAGGGCAGGGGAACTGAGACAGAGGTCTGGGTAATTGCAGCACAATGGAGATTGTGTTTGATCTCTGAGGTGTCCAGGCCTATTTAGTGGGGGTGAATGTGCCAGGCTGAGGAATGTTGTAGCTCTGAAAGGCTGAGTTTATCAGGAGTTCAGCAAGTGAGAACAAGAGGGAAGGAGGGGGGGGTAGTAGCTTGAGAGAGATAGAAAATAGAGAGCGAGGGAGAGAGAGTTTAGCCAGACTGCCTTTATATTATTGGCTAATTATGTCTTTATTGCCTTTGAGAACTTCGCTGTACACACTGTTCACGCATGTTGTATGTATTCTATCACACGTCTCTCTCTGTATTTGAACTGAAGTGAGAAAGGCCAGTCTGGTCTGTGGTGCAGTGCAGCAGCAGCAGCCTCCTGATAGCAGGGCTAAACTGCTGGAGAGCAGAGAGTGCCCGCACAGAGCAGAAGGCTCTTTGAACTCTGTCTGTACTCTCTGCTGCAGAGCTTGAACTGGGTTAATCGCTATTAATATTTAACATGCTGCCAAAGTTCCAGCCCAGAAACTATATCAAAGCCAAGAGCTCCATCCAGCAGAGCCCTTTCACTACTCTTTTTTAGCAAGCTGGCTGGCATAAACACACTGACGCTGCCGACATGAGACTTGATGAAGTTATTTAATTTTTTTTAAATAAAGGAGGAGATTCTTTGCAAGAACAGTCAATTTTCTATTGAGCTTGATAGTTTTTTTTAATGTTAGCTTTCTCTCTATATGCAGCATCACATCAGAACCATCTTTTTTTTAATTTGGATTTTTTCTTCTTGCATTTTGAAGTTATTAGTTGATGTGACTGCTAATGTCTTGAAGAACTAGTTTTGCCACAGGCATGTGACAGTACAAAATTTTGCTATATACAATACAGCATTATTGACAAGGATGAAAAATGAACAGCTACAGAGGTTTACTTTGTAATCAAAAGTGTTGGGAGGATGGGGTCTGTTATGAAACAGCTTCAGGTCGCCAGGGGGCTGCTGTTCTTTAGCTGCTGCTCATCTCTCTGTCTGTCTGTGCTGTGAGCTCACAAACTGGATTATTTCATCAGAGTTCAAGCTTCTATTGCCTCTGCCACTGCAGTCTTTTTCACTCTCTGCCCTCCTCTTTACATCTAACTTTCTATCTGTCTCTGTCTGTCTCTCTATCTCTCTCTCTATCTCTCTCCTTTTCTCTCTGCTCCAAGCGCCAAGACCTCAAACAGCATGGTTAAATACCCAGGCCAATGTGTCGCTCTTCAAAGAGACTCAGGTAGTAGATATGCTGGCATTGGGCCAGGATCAAAATGAAGAGTTATTGTAGAGCATTGTGGCTGCACTTCACATGGACCTCAGTCGAACCGTATTAAGGGGCCCCACCTGGGCCAAAAACTTCCCACAAGACAGCTGAAATATGGGCCCTAAGTCCCACTTTGTCCCCTCTGAAAAGCCCTGTGATACCACGCAGGGACCCATTTTTATTTCACTTCATAAATCAGGCCAGCAGGACGAGGAAGTTCATTTGGCGTAGAAGAGTTTATATTAGTTTTAGCCTCTGTCGTAAAGTTCCTTTACTCTGCACATCTGCCTATGTTATTCACCTACAACAAAAACAACAGAAACCAAGAGCACACTTAAATGGTCAGAATCAGCTATGATTACTTAAGATTTAGAAAATGAGTGCTGTTGACACAAGTCCTGCCTGATAAAATATTAAAGCACAGCTGAAGTGGGAGCTTTGTAGAAGACAAAAGCTGGAAGCAATTTGTGTACCTACCAAATTAAAGTTATTCAGCACCAAGGGTAATTTAATTACCATTCTTTAAATGTTTGAATGACTTTGACCTTTGGAGTACTTTGAGGTCATGCAGGTGTATTTACTTAAGCTAATTCAGAATCAGTAACATGAAACAAGGTTCCAAATCAAACATGCCTCCTCCCAGCATATCTGGTTACCTAGTACCAGCTCTTTGTGTTTTGAAATTGGAAATTAAATTAATATCTATTAACTATGTCACTAGACCTGTTTTTTTTACAACCTTGAAATCTCTCTTAGGTACTATTTATCCCCTAGAGCATAACAGCTCAGTGATGAGCCTGACAAGACAGACAAAAAAGGAAAAAAAAATCTAGACAATGAAAGCCAGTGAGAAAGACATAAACAATAGATGAAAAAAAACTGACAGCGTTTCCCAGGATGCACCTCTCCCAGCATGGCTCATGAATGGAAACAGGTGTGTGTGATTGTGCGGTGGGTCTTGAAGATTCGGGCCTATGTGGCATGTCTACTGCCTAGGTGATTTGGGTCAATGGAGCACATCTGGTACTAGTCACAACAGAGTGCACACGTCCCCGGCCCTCAGACACCCCACCAGGCAAGTAGGGAGAGAGAGAGAGGCAAGGGCAAGGAAACATCTGGGTTCTTTCTTTTCTCTCTCTCTCTCTCTCTCTCTCTCTCTCTCTCTCTCACTCTCACACACACACACACACACACACACATACATTTGGGATTCTGTGCTTTTTAGGGTTGCTTGGGTTCCTCCAGGTGCATCTGGACTTAGAGAAGAACAGGAGTGTGTGTATTTGTGTGTTTGAGGGGGGGCTCCTTTGATTGACAGCCTTGAACCAGAATGTTCCCCGTGCCGGGTGACTAACTCTCCCATCATGCCCACACTTTCTCTTTTCTCTTTTGTTTTTTCCTAAGGGTTCTTCCCCTACTGGCTCTGCTCCCTAATTTTATCATATTTGCTGGGATTCTGGTATGTACTCATTTCTGTATTGGAAAAGATGTATGTACTAGAAGTCCGGGCATTTGTGTTTGCTGTGCACATAAATTAAACAACCATTAACAACCTACTCCATTTATTGTGTCAAATGCTGCAACGTCATGACTCATGCAGTAATGCAGTGCAAGAGATATATCGATGGACACATGAGCGTGCACACATATGCTCACAGGCACAGCCAGACAGCAAATCTGAATTTTTGCAGAGCACCAAAACCGAAGTGAACTTGATACACTGTGGTTATGACAGGGTAAAACTGTATATGAGAGACCATATCAAATTCTGATGCTGAGATTTTTCAGTACTGACAGCTCTCTCAGCCTCTCTCTCCCCCTGTCTCTTTCCATCTAATCCATTTCCCTTAGTTCACCTGCTACCACACCACATTCAAGGAAGGCAAGAAAAATAAACATGATTGGTCCGTCACACAAAAGAAGGCGGGCTATCATTTGGACAGGCATGACAAGGGGCAAGTGAAATTGATTTCAAGTATAGACTCTCTCTGTGTGGGTATATGTGTGTTTGGGTCAACACAGGGTTTCTGATTCTTTTTGTGAGTTTTAAGAAGAGTGATGAATATAAAAGGGGATGGCATGTTCAACAGAGCATTTGTTAGAAACGGATACAGGTTCACCTCTTTTGCTTACACAATTCAAACAAAGAGCCATGTGTCATAGATGTAAATGTGTTTGCCTGTGACTGTATACGCCTTCATGATCAATCATGATCTGTTAAAAAGCTCAGAAAATTACATTTGACACTTTGACAGTACAACAAAAGGGAAATGTTTAAAAACCTCGACCATACTGTTCAAACCACTTGATACAGATTGTGGAAATGGAATCTTGTTTTATTCTGACTGACTGTAAACTGATTGCCATTATGTTTTTTCTATAAAGCTGATACATTAAGAAGTCTTTTTGGGCTGTAATTTAATCACCACTTCACATCACTTAAAAATTGTCAAAAAGCTCTGACCTGGTGATGATCGTCAAACGTCCACACCGTTGTTGTCAGTGCAAAATCTCAGGAATACCTGTAGGAAGATTCATCATATCTGGAGCAAATGTCCACTTGTATTCATGGATGAATTGATTAGAATATAAGTTTGGACAGACATGCGTGTAAAGTGCAACTTTACTGGTTGTCAGAGGTGATATTTTTTGTTTTTCTACAGGAATGTTTCATAGTGTGCAGCAAGCCTCTGACATTGACCCAAACTCCAAACTAAGGGTTCCACTAACATTCATTTTCATCATGGATTAATCTAAAGTTAATTTATTTGTAAACTTATTAATTGTTTGGTGTAAATGTAAGAAAAATGCCTACATAATTTCTCAAGTTGACAATTGAAATGTCTTGTTTTGTTCCAGACCAGCCTAAAACTCAAAGATATTTCTTCAAGAAAGAAAAAAAAAGTGAATGTATGTCATGTAAAAGTTGATTTGTCTTATGTTGACTGATTTTGAATATTTGTTTCAGTTATACTCAAATCAATGTGATTATACAGTCAACTAAATGAACATTAATTTAAACAAGCCTTTTATTTCTGATATTTTACTTAGCTTTTAACATTATATATGTAATTATAGATTTGAAGTTATTGAAGAATGCTAATATATCCACATATATTTAACATCAAATTTGTGTGAACTAGATAAATGTATTTTTAGGCATTTGATGGTGTGACAGTGCATGTTATTGTGTGTTTGCTTTACTGAGACCAGACAGATTGAAGGACTTCAGTAGGGGAATAGCCGAGTGCGCTGTGTGTGAACACTTTCTATGCTGCAGTATCACTAGGGAAAGTGAGACAACAGTGTTCTTAATCTGGTTAACTAGAGCTGAATAGGTCAGGGTAATCATTGTAATCCTCACATCTAAGCACAGAAACCAGACCAAAAAACCAGTGTGCTGTTTTTACTTCCTTTCAGTATATGTTCTGTTAACTCAACAACCACCTGCACCAATTTAAATAGTCACTGGCAGACATGTATTAAACTGTCATTTATAACATGATGTATAACCTGAACCATTCCAAAAAAACATTTCATGGCCACAGTTCCATTAATGGTGTGCTTCTTGCTGTTTTCTTTTTCCGACATCTTGCTCTCTTTCTAGGTTAGGATGATCTAACTGTGTGTGTGGTTGCTGTGTGTAGGGGTAGCCTTGTGACCGGAGCTACATTGTTCATCCACAGCTATGGACTCTGGCCCAGAAAGAAAGCCCACACACAGTGAACAAGCTATGATCCCACTTGGATTCAGACCAAATAATCTCACATACAAGTCAGCCTGATTTGTACCGCAATGCCATCTGCATTTTTGGATTCATACATCCTCCAGGACTGGTATTTTTGTTCAAATGGGCTATAGACATGCAGAGCACTACCATAGTGAACAAATGACAGAAATTGATAAACACGATTCTACTAAACAGCCTCTTTAATTCACAGTTTTAAAATGCACCTCCTTCACGATGCATACTTCCCGTGCTTCTTTTGTTCTTCAGTCATCTGAAGGGATTGCATGCAGTCACAGATGATGCTGCTGTTGTGAGCTGTTGATTTCTCAGGGAAGCCATTAGTGTTGTTTGTCTACGCAGAGCAGTGCCGGGTTACTGAACCCCTACTTTTTAACAGTTGGCTCATATTGGCAGACAGTCAGGGTTCTTAACTATGAGCAGGAAAATTACTTGCCCTCCATGGATTCCATACAAATTACAGAACATGTTTGTGTTTACTTTTTCACTTTTTAAAAAGTTTGCAATTAAAATTTGTCTTTAGAGACTCAATTTGTTCATGCTTTTTTCTTCCATTCAGCCTTACATCCTTTCGTTTACTCTTTCCATCATTTGACCTTGTAGTTCTTGTGAGTTCTGTAGCTTTGTAAATGTAATCTCAAAAATGACAGGGTTCAGAAGTGTCTTGATTGCATATGTTAAAAGTCTGATATTATGAAAACTATGACAAACAAATAGGAGAATCCTGCTGAGATAAACAGAGAAGGTGGAGGAGTGTGAGAAAATTTGGATTCTCTGGCTTCGCCCCTGCTGTGCCAATTCTGGAGCAATAAGAGCTTGCAATTGGAAGAGGAAGCAGGTAGAAAAAGAGAGAGGTGTATAAATCCTTTCCTCACAGCTGCTGGAAAAGGGTCTAATATAGGTGGTGTCCAAACACAACACTTTCCATAATCCAAAAACACTTGAGGATCTCAAAGGGAGTGAAATGTTTACAAATGATGCACTGTTCTTAACCAGAAGCCTTTCTGTGCCTTTAGAAAACACTTCCACTGCACTTATCTAAACTTTAGCAACAGATTTGTGGGGTTATAATAGGATCACATAACACATTTTCCTGGCTCAATCAGAGCTTGTGACTGTGGTCAAATGTATTTGTACTGAAAAAGATAAAACATAGCATTTTATACACATTGTTTTTGTAATAACGCATTATGCAAATCCATGTTTTTTAACACAAAGAAATGGCTGTTTTAAAAAAAATAATCGAATCCCTAATCTTTTAACATATGAAGTGAATGTGTTTTTATTATTTCCCAGTGACCATCATTGCCAGCCGGTCTTAAGAATCTGTAGAGATTCTCAGTCAAGGTCGTAGTGCATGTCTGATGGCAGCTGGACTTGCTTGAGGGACTTCAACACATTTCACCCCTCATCTGAAAGGCTTCTGCAGTTCTATCTAAATGGTGGTTTAGCCTTTGTGGCAGTCTTGACAGTCTCATAAGCAGTCAGCAGTGATGAAGCATGCTGCATGTCCGCTGCCTGGATATTTTGTCACACCTAAATGAGACTGTATTAATACTACAGATCAGTGTGTGGTACTTAATCATCTTCAATCAAAGCTTTGTGTGTCTTGCATAGTGTATGTGTCCATGTCTGAACATTGTGTGTGATTGCCAATGCTGCCTAATGTATTTGTCGACATCTATTAATCCCTTGTAGTTACGCTTGTGTTCTGTGTCCCTGTCTCTGAATGTCAGTCCGTGTGTGTGTCCTTGTTCAGCACATGTGGACAAACCCTGACCTTAGAGGCAAGAAAACACATAGTGGTCCAGAGTTTTCTACCCAGCCAAGGTCTCCCTTGACCAGAAGTAATTCTTCTTGCTTTGAAAGTACACAAACGCACAAATTAAATATGGACACAAATCTACTCAGCATACAACACATATGCACACTTGCATGCCTACACACAGATTTGCCCACCATCCCTCCTACTGTAATTACTAGTACAGGAAGGTTATAGGACTCCTGACATGTTTACTGACTGCTGTCACTGTGCAACATGGTTTTGGCTGGAAGGACCTCGCTGTGAACTTTTGAACCCCTCCCATAAAAACAGCAATACTGCTTTGCTATAATGCTGTTCAGTGTTACCTTTAAGCCCTCAGTAACTGGGATTTAGAAAATAATGCCCTTATGCAGGCTGTTTACACAAGATCCCTGCCATACCAGCCACACTCTTGCCGCCTCAGACCCCCCACCCCCCTCCTGCTTGAAATCACATTTAATAGGGCTAGTTTGATCCCATGCCAGCATAAGCATACACTTGCTATGACCTTGGTTGAATTTAATGGGGGTTAAAGAAGTTTTCACGTTGGCAGTGTGCACATTAATAGTTTGTCTGGCAGATTTGGTAAATTGGCAGAGATGGATATAGAGTCAAAGTGTCTGATTAATTGGGTCTACAACCCCCCCATCACCCCTCCATTGCTTACACAACCCTCTTCCTACTGTTAACGTTCTGTCCACATAGTACCCCAAGGTGAACCTGAGGTACTGTGTGGACAGAACCTTCTGTGACATTCTGTTTTGGTCAGGTCTTTTGCGTACATTTAGCATACATGAGTCTGTGTGTGTGTGTACATACATGTGTGCATGTGCACTTGTATCTCTACCATGCATGTGTGGGGAAAAAAAAAATATAAGACTGGATGGGGGGGGGGGGGGGGGCGGCATGATGTGGGAGGGGTATGCGAGGTGAATGAACACTGTTGGAATGAGTAGGTGTAAGTAGATGTGGAGTAACTAAAAGTGCACAGAACCAATAAAAATCTGTAAAGTTAGAGTGAGTTGTCAAAAGTTTAAATCTGTAAAAATGTCAGATGATCATTAAATTGATAATTTACTTGATAATTTTCAGATTTTTCTAATTCCTTTCGTACAGTATATCCATTTATATTTATGCATATTTTTGTCTTCTACACTCTGCCATTTATTTATGAATGTATTGTTTTGTTACACATTTTGCTGGATTTTGTTGGATTAACATTGCTCATAGTCTATTAAACATTTTCCAGATATGGCAATGCCAGCTTCTATAATATGTTTCATAAGTGTTTTTACAGCTATCAGACTGTAATATATGTGATAATAGAAGGGGATGTAGCATCATGGTATGAGCCAAACAAGTCTAGTAATCCACTGTAATTGGTTGGATTTTTGCAGTGAGTCAACCTCTCTGTCTGCCTGCTTCTGTGCTTTTGATAATCCAATATACATTGCTTTAATCTTTACCCTCTGCATCGAGAAAATTAATTAAATATTGACAAGGAATCCAGCAAAACCACAGAAAAACAGAATGTCACAGCTAAACTGATTACTTCCTCTACTGAGGTAAGAGAGAGACGCAGAGAGATGTATGATCCATCTCATGCACTATAAATGATTAAAGACCATAGACAATTGCTGAATCCTGCAACAAACTGTACAAGTGTGCAGATTGAATTCTGTCTTAGTCGAGGCTCATGGCTCATGGTTAGACACTGTCAAGTCTCTGGCCGCTTGTCAATCATTTCCCCAAAAACCCAAGATGAAAATGTTTTTCTCCATTTCCCCCTTCTACAGCCAACACCATGTCACTAGGGTGCCTTTTATGACTAATTATCTGCTACAGACACCAAGATAAACACTTACAGGATCATATACACACAGCACATACAGGACAACATGACACGTTGTAGCCGAAGCTTTGAGCTGTGTCAATGTTTCATCCTCCATGGTAACCTACCTTTGCCCCTTGTCAAGGGTTATTGGCCATTCTGGTAGACATGCACCTAGTACATGGTGGAGAAGAGCTAAACATCTTCTGGATTGTGTGCAGTGGGAATGCATATTTATCCACTTACAATATTTATATGTCTACCAGCCCAAGTGTCTGTGCACAAGCATGCATTGGGTTATGTTTATATTTGTCTATTTGGAAGAATCAACATACACAGTGATGATGGAATTGATTTTAATAGGGATGAGATTAGGGTCATGTTACCATATGCTTGCTGTGGTCTTATTATTGAGATATGTCCTTTGGACTTTCCTACTGCAGAGAGACAGCTGGCCCAGTAACATGATCCAGACCACCAACTACCCTCTTACTACTTCACAGCCAAGTCAAAGCCCAGGGAATGTAGCTGATTTAGATTTACTAAAGGCACACATACATAAAAAGATATTTCTCCATACCTGCAGTGAATACTGTACATAGAGCAATAACTGAAAAACCTAAACTACCCAAACCACACAGGGTAGTCTGCAGATCTGGCTTCAATGGAAAGCAAAAAGAAACAAGTTTTTATTTTTTCTTTCCAAAACGATGAAGAAAGAAAGGAATGGGTAGCTGAGAATGAGTGTGGAGGTGTTAGGAAAAGCCCTCTGGCTGGGAGAGGTAGGAGAGCTGTGAGTGGTGGGGAAGGAGGAGGCTGATTCTCACTACCGTCATGTGGCTGAACCAAATCCCTTCCCTCCTCTCCTCTCCTGCTCTGTGTGAGGAGTGAGTTTGGCCTGGGGCACATGTTCAGATATGGGTGCTAGTGATTGGTTTGCTGCCAACAGTGGCAAAGGTCAAGCTGCTCTCTGCTCTTTGTTGTTGTTTCCTCAGAGTCACTGTTGTTTTTTGTTCTCCTCTGCAATCCCATGTTTCATTATTGCGGCTGGAGGTGAGAACAGTGGTGTGGATTGCATCTGGTATATTGTTGTTTATTCACATTTTTAGGTTAAAATGTTTTGTTGCTCTAATTTATTTGTTTGGCTTGTATGACATTCTGCTTTATGTACTCCTTTCATAGCATTAAGTTGTAATATCGTTTTACACAGCCTTACAGCAGGTGTGTTCAGATAAAGGCTTTATCAGTGTGCTGCCAAAAAGAGCAAAACATGGCTTTGCTGATTAAAAATTTGAGGAACTAATTAGTCTTAAGGAAAATCCCAAGTGAAACAATGAGCAGTAAAAAAAGATATTATTAGGCATATGTCATCAATTATTAAATATATAGAAAAACAAGACAAAGAAAAAAATTCCCAAAGTTGCTTTCTACCGAGAGAGAATATGTTCACCCAATGGATCACGAGCACAGTAGTGTTCAGTAGCTTGACCTAATTCACTTCTTGATGTCATGTGATTGTAAAATATTTATGTTGTGATGCCAAGTAAGGTGATTACCATTTACGGAAACCGAAATGGTAATTGCTGGTGTCTTCTCCTTTGTAAGTCGCTTTGGATAAAAGCATCTGCCAAGTAAAGTAAATTAATTTGTTTTCATCAAAAATAACCCACTTCTTGCACAGACTGTGGCAGGATAGATTCCAGCACCCGATGTAAAGGTTTGGTATTATAGAAAATACATAGATGTTGTCAAAAGCAGGTAGTTGTCTCTCTCTATCCAACTTTGTCCAAGTTTTTTGCAGTTTCTGGCACTATTGGTTTAACTGTTTTGTAGTCTGCAGTGTATATGCCCTCAGGCATGTTATTTTAACCCCTGAAGTGTGTGTTTCATCCTCTGCCCTTTTTCTCCTGAGAGATAAACCAAGTCCGATGTGTGTCAGCAGCATAGACAGAAAGACTTCAGCCTGCAGGACTTGTGTATGTGTGTCAATGCATGGTTTAGATACATTACTACACTATAAGAAGATGGAAAATATGAAATGAGGTGCACAGGTTAACAATGGCAACCTTTATTCATTATTGTAACAGTTATGTCGTGATTTGTAATTGTCAATGCTCTGGAATAGCAGATCATTAGACATTCAATTCAGACATTTAAATGAGCATGAAATATAATTTTACCAGCGAATGAAATGGTGGTATTAACGCTGTCCTAAACCACATTTCTTTGAGGGAACTTCATAGCTTCTCTTCATCATCAAGATATTTTGTCTGCTCAGCTGAAATTAAGTTTTCCTAAAATCCTTTTTTTTTTTCTTCCCTCCACCCTGCTATACTTTTGCCTATACTGTACCTCCACTCCTCCCCTCTTTCCATCCCGTTCTATTATCACATTCCCATCCTCCTCATTTTCCATATTGGCCTTTTTGGGTCTCACAACCAAGTCGCTTTTCTTCATAGAGCCTGGAAAGGCGCTTGAGCAGTGAATAATTCTGAACATGATAAATCCCACCTTAAATCCAGCCATGAGACTCCAACAGGGTTCCACGTGTAATTCTAAGCCC
Source organism: Ctenopoma multispine (assembly GCA_034779795.1). Taxonomy (NCBI): domain Eukaryota; kingdom Metazoa; phylum Chordata; class Actinopteri; order Anabantiformes; family Anabantidae; genus Ctenopoma; species Ctenopoma multispine. The sequence continues at coordinate 9,626,990 of JAUYWH010000027.1, read as the reverse complement.
TATTATAGGGCCACTAATGCTGGTTGAGGATGGCGAATCACGGCACAGCCTGCAGCCATGTAAGAATTAGAAATAAATATGCATCGGTACCAGATAAATATAGCAAGCGGCAAATCTGCCGTGAGACTGTGTGTGTGTGAGTGTGTGTGTGTGTGTGTGAGAGAGAAGCCACAATTTGCAGGCGTTGAGAAGAATTCGCAACAGTTCTCTGGGTAATTGATGGATTAAATTCAGTGGCTAAGGGGTTGAAGTTAATATATACTATAATTTAAGAAAAAGAAAGCTTTAACAGTTGTTGGTCAGTTTTTAAGGAAATATGTTACGCTGGTGTGTTTGAACACCTCATTTCAGGGCTTGTATTAGGTGTCTCAAAGGTGGCAGTTGAGGTCTTTATCAGTGGTGTTTATCTATCTGTTTATTGACTGTGGAAATACTTCAGGGCTAAATGAGGGCCTAGCCTGGGTAGAGCTCCAGCTCTGGATTTTTTGTGCATACGGCCTCTTTGAAGTTCTTAGTGTAATATTATTTTACTCAGCCCCGACCAGACAAATTCTTCATGCCTGTTTCCTAGAGCTGCACTAACTACTTATAGCTGTGGTCCAAGAGCTGATCTTCTTCCACTCTATGGCAAATAGCAGAGTTACTCAAATTCAGTACATTTCCTGTACAAAGTCTCCATATAAATCAGACAGCTGTCCAATCAGAATACAGGATTAGGGAAGTAGATTCATGTCTGAACCCAGTGCTCATTCCTTCTGCTACACAATTTACATGGCTTACCTGCCATTGTTTCCCTGTCACACACATTTGATGATAGCATCTCAAAATCTTTGCACTTCACATTTTACATTTTCTAGGCTTGTCAGGGGTTGTTACAAAAATATAGAAAGTCTATGAGGATGATGATGGATATTTCCAGAGGAAGTCTTTGTATTTGTCAAATTAGAGCTGAACGAGTCAAAATATCAGGATGTCATATAATCTGACATAGGAGCAGGGTTAAGTAGCATGGTAACACTTCTAATTACTAAAGATTTTAGTGTAATTGTTGATTTTGATATTATTCCATGTGTTACACCACACGAAAATGATGATACAGTTATTCTATATTCATAGTTTTGGTTGGACACCACCATATCTAGTCAATTTGTCCATCAATCAACAGCTTGCCCTCTTAAGGGTTAATGGGGGTGCTGGAACCTATCCCAGCTGTCACTGGGCGAGAGGCGGTGTTCACCCTGGACAGGTCGCCAGTCTATCACAGGGCTGACATATAGAGACAGAAAACTATTCACACTTATGGACAATTTAGTGTCACCAATTAAACTAACATTCATGGGGGGGAGAGAGAAGGCCAGAGAACCCACGCAGACACAAAAAAGGCACCGAACTGACCCTTCAATTCAAACCTGGGTCAGAGGTGACAGTACTAACCACTACACCACCATGTCACCTGTTAGTCAATTCATGAATAAGATATGTACTATTGTATTATTTTGTGCTTTGGGATATATCTTTAGCTGATGTTATTTAGGATCATTCAGGACATTTTGTGGTATGCTAGAGTGCCATAAAGCACCACAGTCTGTTGTCAAACTCCAAACTTCTTTGAAAATTTTCTTATAAATTCAATCAGACCTCTTGAGACAAAGTACAACCTACAAATATCTATATACAGATAAAAGACACAGGTAAACCTGCACTCTAAGGTTTCAGAACTGGTATATCTATTTGCAGTTCCCCCGTTATAAATGTGTGCATTTTTAACTTTTTCGCTCTAAAATTGAACTCTGCTGGTACGCAATCTTTACGTCAAACAGATGGCAAAGATCGGTGAAGATATAGAAGTTGTGTATTTTTTTCAATGAGAAAGGTATAAAAACAGCAAAAATAAAATGAAATGAGAGACAAGTCAGCTATTTTGATAGCAGTCCTGTTACTCAGAACTCAGATCAGTGATCTTACTATTCAACTTTAAGCCCCTGTAGACTTGTCACTTGTTTCATTTAACCTGCAGGTGCTTATTACTCCCTGCTGGGTACCATCCCCACCGTGGCAGTTACATTTTAATTAAGTATTTTGTTATATGAGAGACCTCAGTTTAAACTTCTAAGATCTTATTAGATCATTTCTCCCTCTGCGTTTTGACATTAAGACTGAGCACTGCTGGGTTTTCTTCTTCCTTAACTGAAGGCGTATGCTAGTTTTTGTTCTCATACTTTGGAGCATGGCACTATGACATAGTATTTGAAAATCCTTGGTTTTGTTGACTTATTAATTGCTTGTGCCTTTCTAACTGAGCAGCATGGAGATGACACGGCATGCTGGGATATTCTCTTTAGATGGTGATAGTGGTTGCGGTGAGAGTGGGAGGCAGTGGGTGGAGGGGTTTTTTACTTCTTTCTCGCTCTTCTTTCACACTCCTCCCTCAGCTCATCAGTTCATCAGGCTTCTCCGTGGAACACTTAGCCCTGAGGAGACGCCGTGGGTGGGGGTCTGTAACTTTTGATGAATGAATACATCTCTGACTCACTCCTCTTTTATCTGACTGTTTAATCATGACTCTCTCTCTCTTTCTCTCTCTGTTTCTCTCTCCATATCTCGTTTGTTCCATCACTGAACCTTTTTCTCTCTTTCTGGCCTCTGCTCCTCACTCAAGACAGTGGTTGCTGATTTAATTGGATTGTGCTGAACTCTGGCTCTCTGTTGCTTCTCTTATGATCATCTCTGAGACTCTTTGACTCAGACTTCCTGTGAAGTTCGACTTTGTAACACTCTATGAGCTTTGGTATCTACGAGAGCAGCGTCTCTACTTCAGGTTTTTCCAGGTATACCATGTAAATGAGTTTACAATTCATCTGTAAAGTTTGACAAATCAAAAGTAGGTTAGAGTATAGAAAGTCCTGAACAGAAATCAAGGCAGCTGATATGAATATATTTAAAACATGACCAGACTTTACCTCAGGTTCAGGGTCTACAGAGACAACTGAGACTTAGTCATCCAGAGACAACCTGCTGCTTCTTGGATGCTCTACCCACACGGAGCTCACATCCGTGGGCTTGCCCCAATGCCTCCCTCCATACCCTCTTGCCTCTCCTTTCCTCTCCCCTCTGCTCTGCTTTTCCCAACCTCCCTGAGATCGATTGAGGGAGATGATTAAGACATCAAAAGCTATGCCTCACTGTAGATCAAAACTTAGGGCTGACGGGCAAGAGCCTGATCCCACATAGACTTCCGCTGCAACCCCACAGCCGGAGATTTGCCATTCCCAGCAGCTCTCATGCTCCACTCCATTAGTATCTCCACGCCAATCGGAGGATCCCTGGGGTTTGACATGTAGCCAAGGATGAGTCAGGGCTGTGCAATCAACCCTATCCATGGAGAGGCAGGTGCTTCAGTGGTGAGACACAGTGGTGTGTGTGCATGTGTGGGCATCTGTAAGTGCGTGCTTGTGTGTGCATGTGTTTATCATAGCTCAAGGCCCTTATTCACCCCCCACTGTTTTATCATCCCCAACACTGAACAGCAGCAGCCCATCACACTATCTCCTTTTCTCTCCTTTCTCTTTCTCTTTCACTGTCACTCTCTCCCTCGAGGGGCTTTAGTTCATGTGATTCCACGCTCCAGCTTTAGCTCAACTTTGCCACTTGGCAGTCTTGGAAGATTTTTTTTCTGCTTGTCTCTCGTTTTACTCCCGCTGTTAAGTGGTGATAAAGAGAACAGAAAATACATACAGGATCATGAGGAGAGACTTTTTCCTGCTTGTAAAATCAAGTGCTTCATGTTCCATTTGAACGATGTCAGTGGAAAAGAATGAGAGCCACTCATAGTTGGTGAGGACAAATTATGGAAAAAAAATTAATAAATGAGGTTCCCATCCAGGCATGGAAATAATAATTGGAGTCTTTCTAGCCAAGGGGGGTTAATAATAATCTAAATACAAAAAAGGCAGTTTATAAAATGATTTGGTATTTGTTTTTAGCAACATAGAGATAAAATGAGCTGAGAACACAGTGTGCAAATAGTATTATTATTCCCCTGCAACCTGGCTTATGTAAGAAACTTTTTCCATGTTCACTGTAATTTGGTGCTGATGTCATGGTTTAGTACAGGCAGCAGCACAATCATTAATGTTGCTGGAAACACAGCCCCAAATAGTTTTTATATCCTTGAGAGACACTTAAGAATGTGCACCACACAGGCCCGTCAAACATGTGTTACTGTACAGACACAAGCAAGCAAGTTATTAATTCACAAATGACAATGTTAAAACTGTTTTTAATTAATCTCCAGTTATTGGTTCATCAAGATCTTTGCCACCCTTCACATTGGCAGTAGAGTTACAGTAATCTGAGCAGCGACTCGGTCATTCAGTTTTAGCCAGTTAACCAGTGAGTTAGGCCCTGAGGCTAAGCTCATTAAGGCAAAAGAGTCCCCTACTATCTGTCCCTCCTGCTATGCACCTAAGGGCCAGCCTCCTCCCTGTCAACTCCCTGCCTTTAATTGAGTTCTCACTTCTCTTTATTTTACTGTCAGCATTATACCCCTCTCATTGTTATCACCCTCTCCATCCCCTTCCTTGAACCCATCTCCTCCCTTTCCTTTACTGCTGCTACCACCAACACTTTTTTTTGTATTTCAGAGAGTAAGCACTTTCTCCATATTAAGATGTGAAATTCATTTTGACAGTGGGCTGGAAATAGAGTCGAACTGGCAATATGCCCCTGTATCTGTTCCTCTCTGTCTCTCCCTCTCTTTCCCTTTTCTGTGTCTCTCTGTTCAGCACTACTTACTACTTTTTTTTCTCTTTCAATCCATGGATCCTCCTCACTTTCTTAAATCATCTAAAGAGTACCCTATGAGGTAAGGGCCTGTGTCCTAAATTATATTTTCAGAATGTAGAAGAAGAAGAATAAGGGAATGAAAGAATCATTTACACTATCTATACAGGATCTGAGGACAAGATAAATAAAATAAGGGATATAAAAAGAGAACAGAATAGGTTGAGTGATGGCATGCAGTGTACAGTATACCACCACAGTAAGATATTCACATGGTTTCCGTTAAAACCAAAAGATGACATGAAATGACAGACCATAATATACACATAGAATCAGTAATGTCAGTGGTGTAGGACTCTGCTGTGCAGCTCAGGTCTTGTGTAATGTTTCAATAAAGCAATGCATAGTGTAAGAAGATATGGAACAAATACGCTTAATGTATGAATTTCCATAAAAACCTTTGAGTAGCCAGCAAGTCTTCACAATTGCTGCACTTGCATGTGTAACAGAGGTAGCAGACACATGAATGTGATTAGGTTGACTGTTACATCTGGCCACTAGCCCAGAGCTAAATCATATAGGTGCATAAATGTGTGACTGCATGGCTGGATGGCCTGGTCTGTCAAACTCTTTCTGAAATCATATGATGCAACTGTGGTGCTGTGTGAATGCGCATAAATGCCTTTTAGCCAAGCAGTGGCTTTTCTACATGACTTTTCATCATAGGCTAAATATTTGTTTTAACGCCCAGGGACATTAGTGTCATAGGATCATGACTGTAGCCGTGTTACTGCGGTGGATTTGAGGCTTTAGGTGTGTCTTAGCCTTAAAATCACCTCTCAGTTTAACAGATCTACAGAGAATGCACGTACATACATATGAAGCAAAGTACTGTATACAGTGATGCATACAGATGCAAGCATAAACAGGTGCTTGACTAGGCATCTGTATTGATCAATCATATACTTGTGTGATTCGTGATGTCCTGTTTGTTCCAACCCCACATAGATCACTCATATACGCAGTCCTGCACAAAGAAAGTATCCCGACTTAAACTACTGTACACAAAGTCCTCCACTTTGATTTTTAATCTAATACGTCTAAAAAAGCAATCAGCTACATCCAATGAATGTTCAACTTAACCACTTTGCCCTGACTGAGTAGAGTGAGATAATTGCTCTGTAATGTGGTTGACAGGGCAAGAGGGAGAGGGACCGAGGCAGACAGCAGAGGGTTAGGGCCCATCTCCTCACTGAAAATAGCCCTTAAATGCAAGGCAAGGCTCCCATTATTAGGCCTTCCAGGTTGACAGGGAGGTGGCCAAGGCCTGTTTACATTCTCTGATGGTATTTGAAATGGGAGACTATAAAGAGAGCAGAGAGGAACAGGAAGGCATGGACGGAGGGGGTTGGGGGGGTGGGAATAAATTACCAGGATGGTCCAGGAAGTGCGAAGCAGGTAATTGCAGTTGACAGTCCAGTCTGCCACACAGTTAATTTGAGCCTGAGCCCAGGTTCTTTCCACTATAGTGCACCATGCTTACTGTATACACAGCACAATCTGTCTGCATAGGTACCTGCCCAGTCACCATCTCTGTCTCGCTCTCTTTCTGGCTGAAGAATTATGTCGTCAGCAAGATATGAGCAGCCCATGTCTCTCCTGGTAGATGCACACTCCATATCCTTATTTTTCTTATAGTTTAATTTTCCACTGAGAAATATTAAATTTTAGGCGGGGTGATAGCGTACCTGTCAGTGATAGGGCGTCATCTCTAACTCCCTCTGACAGGTGGACCATTATATCTGCAAGAGAAAATAATCCCTCTCTACTTTAAACCAGCAAATTTCAACGCTTTGCTTGTGATTGCAGAGAACCAGGAAAGAAAGGCCTCTTACCTAAATCTGCTCTGATCAGGTAATGAAATACATTATTTAGAAAGCTGATTGCTTTTTCAAAGTGAACATACAATATGGAGGTTTACCCTCAGCTATTTTGAGAATCAATTTTGCTGAACCTGAATGTGGATACATTCAACATGCATGCATCAGAATCCGTTTTTATTCACTATGCAGTGATTTAGATCTATTTAGATGGTTTTTAAAGAGATAAATTATGACATGACAAGTATACTTTGTCTTTGATTGTGTAGTTTATTTGTCTATTGAATGAAAACCATAAGCTTAACCTATGGAGGATTCAACCATAAGATAAGAATTTAATTCAAGCCTTTTGCGCTCGTATCTCAGCATAGAGCATCAACGGGGCTACTGAGTCTGACTTTAGCAAATCTTTGGTGTTGATGAAAACAAAAATTTGCATTGTTTTGTAAATGTAGCCAATGACTACATACATGACTTCTATCATGCTCAAACCAATCCTCCATGTCAAGGTTGGGAATGCCCAGTGGCCCCTCAGTCTACTGTACCGTAGATGACATCAGCCCCTCCGGTTCCACATCCTTGCAACCACTTGACATTTCTATCGACATTTCCCACAGTGCTCTCACATTAAAGGGCGTGACATTTCATTTGCACATGATGTTGATTAAAATACACCCTTATCGTCTCAAGAAAAAACGGGTCTAGGCCATTTTTGTACCCTCTACTTTGGGAAATGGAGAAGAGATGAGGGAATAAACAGAAGATTGGCTGATTGTAGGGATTATGAAAAGGCCCTTAGCTGATGTTCTTTAAAGACTTTAAGATAGAAGTGAGACAAAGTTTCAGTTTTCCATATCATGAGTCTTTACCAGTTTAGACTGATTACTCAATTAGTAATCTTTTAGTCTTGATTAGTGCAATTGAAGTCAAGAGAATGGAATTAACAGTGAAGACACAAAATGATTAAAGGACTTTGTTTCATGGCCCATGAGCATTTGACAGCATTCCCTCTTGAAATACTTAATGCAAATAAAATCTGATTTGAATCAAGCCAAATTCAGTCAGAGTCCGTCAGTGGCAGGTCACATTTACGTCTGTGTCATGCCACCTGCACGGTGCTGCTGTCTGCTGATGTGTTAGCCCCAGCTGGACTTGTATGATCTGACTCCAGGCCAGGTCTCACCTGCCAGCTCCTATCGGGCCTTCCACTTGTACATTGGCTCGGGGCCTGTCACTGATGGGCAGCCTGCCGTCCAGTCTAAACGACTGGTTTCCGAAGACATTCACTGATGTCTGTTCTTCTCTGTCTTAAACAGCTTCTGACAAGAAATTGAGATATTTATTTTATTACTCAGTTTGTGTTTCTTTGTCTGTTGAAGTGTTGCGGTTGCTTCTAATTTCATGAGAAAATGTTTGATAATACAATAATTTTAATACTGAGATCTTAGAATACAATGTTAAATACATTAATCATATACTGTATTACATATAACTCATGCTCCCCACCTGAATTAGACTAAAACAAAGCTGTGTTTCTACTCATTGTCACTGCACAGTTAAAGTGTCATGACATCTGTAACTCGATTATAATAAATTAGCACAAAGGAAAATGTATAGCCATAAAAGAAGCATTTATGGTATACTTTTATCCCCAAGCAGCCAATAGGAATCCAGAAAAGAATAACATATTAACCTAATTAAAAGCAGTTGATATAATACCCAATGACCGCTCAGTTGTTAAACTAGGAGAGGTGTATAGGTTAATCATAGCCTGTGAGCAGCTTCATGTAATAGATCCATAATATGATAATTAGTTCAATTTTACTCAAACATATCTGTGTCAATAAAAAATATAGCTGAGCATATGCACACAGCATGCCTTGGTCTTATCCAATATAGCTCACTAGACAAAACATCCGCTACTTACGTTTCTTGTTGCCCTGGTTAGCGCCAGGAACATGCAAAGGCATTGCAATAATCAGAGTCTACTATTGCCCCAAGGTGATCACCATTATGGTTTACAGATAGCAACCATTATATGCAGGTCGCCCTGCCACTTTAATAGTTTTTTTTTAATTATTGTTGTGACAGTATTGTCCCATTGGGGTTCACTATCATAGCCTGAAAGATTGTGTTCAAAGAATAATGCAGACATTAGCATACCTTTTGTCATAAGCAAATTTGGTAACCTACAAAATGGCACAGCTGAAGTAATGGTGTGATTCGTGAATATTCAAAAAATAACCATCATACATCTTTCTAGAAATAACCTTTCGCATTGTTAATCTGTTTTTGTAAGCGTAGAAGTTGATCCCAATTTCTTTTATGCCACTGCTCTAATAAACTGCCTCATTTTGCCACAGAACGTGTATGTGCTCCAGCTGCAGTTCTACTAGCAGCTGGCTACAGTTACAGTGTAGATCACAGGCTTTAATCAAGTTATGGAGATGACAGTTATATCATCAACTCCATCGGACCTCCTCAGTGAAACAATTTGCAGTGTCTACAGTGGCAGACACAAACAAACCGTTTTCTTGATATTCCTTTTGCAAGCAGTCAGTCTGCGAGGCTCTCTCCCAGCTATAGGAGAGGACAGCAGGCCTGCAGAGTAATGGATAAAGAGACAGTCTACGAATACATGGAAGGAGAGGCGAGAGAGAGATGAAGCAAAATAGATGGAAAGAAAAAAAGGAGGAGAGAGAGAAGTGAGCCTAAATTGGGAATCTATTACTGAGGCATGGGTACAGCAGCCCCTCTCTGTCTCCCGTAAACTCACAGAAATGTGTTCAAGTGCAGGGGCTTTATAAGTTTCCCCTTCTCCAGAGTAATGTGCTTTGAATGGCTGGTAAAATGGGACTGGGAGAATTTCATTCCCGCTGCCTCCCCAGGCGACTCACCTTTGGCCCACCGATGATATGAGCCCTTTTCTATTTTTTCCACTTTTACTCTCCCTAGTTCCCGTTTTCCATCTACCCGACTGATGGAGAGGAGGAGAAATAAATGGAGAGCAGTGGCACAGCAGGGGATAGAGGGATGGAAGTGTAGAGGGAGCGGCAAAAGAGCAGGAGGATTGGGGTACAGGGCTTATTTATTTAGTGGAATGAGGCAGGTGCGTTATCCACAGCTCAGATTAGCTCATCTGTTTATGCTAAATGCCACACCATGGGAAGCATGGTCGTGTCACGGGAAGTACAGAAACCCATTTTTCTCAGTGTCTGCTGCTTCCAGCAAATGCTGAATCTGTTCTATTCACCTGTCAGACTTTTACTGGAGTCCTCGTATCAGATATAGTCAACAGATTATTGTCTTTGCTTTTTTTTTTTTGTTGCTTTGTAGATCCTGTTACCTATTGATACCTGTTTTTTATTATTATTTTTGCTTGATTTAATTACACATCAGGACTAGTTTTTTTTTCTCTCATTTGGTTTAAAAAAATACAACTGAAAGGGTGATTTTTGAGTCAGTTAACCTCTTTTTTCCTGTTGACTTGATTTAGTGATAAAGGGATTTTTTTAAGTCCTGCTTTGGCCCCTACACTAACATGAAGTCATGACACTGGGTGCTGGGTCTTTCAGCACCCACTTAGATATGACTGATGACTTTGAGGCACAGTAACACTAGATACTATAAACATACTAACATAAAAACAATCAACCGAGTTCTTTATTTCATCTTATACACACATATATGATGAAAGTCATAGCTTTGGGATGTGCTGTCCACTGCATGTGTATGTTTCATGTTGCTCACGTCTTTTTATGGCGCAAATGCAGTTTAGAGAAAAAGTACACTGTTACATGTTGGGCACTCAATCATATTCACATCATATTTGACTTTCTGCCTTAACTCAGCATATACTGTGAATGATGTCTGTCGCTGTGGTTTCTGTAAAACAGAAATACAAAGTTTTATGTATAAAGTCAAATGAACATAAACATTACAATTTATTTCTTTCAATCTTTGCTAAGTATTCTTTAGATGAGTGTAGAAGATTTGTTGTAACCGATTTGCTCAAAATGTATAAGCAGAAATGTTTATTAAAACTTCCAGGGAGCCTTTCAGTTTTCAATTTCCCAACAGAAGTATAAACAAATCACTGCATCTCAATAAGAACCAATAAGAACTACTACTGATTTATATTTAAGTGGCTCTTTGCATTAGATGTGAGCTTATCAAATATTAGTGTGAAAAATGAAATTACAGTGACAAACAAATGTTACGCCTGTTCATGTTCGCTAATACAAGCAGTATATCATCTCCTCCATTATCCCTGAACCTATTTATTACCCTAAGATGTTTCTACTGCTACTCACTATGAGAAGAACATGGCCAAGCTGCAACCTTTCACCTCTTTGTCCTCATGTGGAAAATCCTCTTGATACGACATGTAATAGCTGAAACATTATTGCGTTTGTGTGTCCACCTTGTGCATAGCATGAGAGAGGGTCACAACCTCTCTGCGTGTGTAGTTCCCACCTATGTTTTCTTTCCCTCACCTTTTTTTTGATTCACTGAGCTGTGAGACTGATGCTGGGTGTGCTGTTTTTTCTGCCATTAGAAGATGCTAGGTAATGCCTCTGTGATGGCACCACTCACTTCTCCAGTGGTGAGAGTAAATGGAGCAGGCTTTCACAAACAATAAATCCTTGAGGGTCCCCTTCTTTCCTTCTCCCCCTCACCTCTGAGCACTGACTTTTCATTTGTTTTATTTACATAGCTGCCGTTATGAGCTTTCATCAGCAGGTCTGCTTATATAGGAAACTAATGGCTTCTCAGAGCGGTAATTTGAAAGTGTGTGTGTGTGTGTGCTTGCTGGTGTGCATGCGTGCATCCATTCATATATTTTGTGTTGGTATTTCCACCAGTGGATTTGCATCTGTGTGTGTGTGTGTGTTTGTGTGTGTGATCTTGAGGGAGAAAATCAACATTTTCATGTGGTTTTTGTCCAATATAACCCCCCATTTCCCTTTTCACTTTCGACTTCCTCCTCTCTTCAGTTTTCTACCTTTTCTCTTTCTCCCTGTGCCTCCATTTTTCATTCCTACATTGTTCATTGATTATCCATCATCACTACAGCACCACTACAAGATATGCTGGATAAATACCAAACTTGAGTCCTAGCTTACAGACACAGCAGATTTTTTTTTAGTCAGATACTTTTAGGCAATACTACTTTGTTAAGCTGTGTGTAAGTCTTCATTTAAAGTATTTGTTTTAATAAAGTGAATATGTGGCCTTTTTTGTTTCTCTGGAACGCCAGTTTACTTTTTTTTTTAATATTTTGTGGCTTTATAGTTAGCAATAAACTCAGCACGCAACACAGAAATAAACAGACACATTTATGTTGTGGGAAAAATAACACTTCCACCACCTCTGCTCCCCTCCTCTCTCTGTGTTTAACACGCTCTGTGCCTCCCTTGGGCTAAACAGAAATAGGTCCAGCTTAGGGACATAATTGGTCTTGATCTTTAGGCTGCAGGCATATTCCAGCGGTGGGTCTGGATGGGGCTCTTGTTATGTGTAAAAAGGTGGCAGGGGAATGCCTGGCCAGTAATTAACAGTGTACAGGGAACTGTGGAGGAGGAAATTTAAAAGTGAATGGGGGAGACTAGTTCATTCTGTGGCGCTGCCTCTCTCTCTGCCTCCTCTGTTTCTCATCTATTCAGCCCTGCCTGTTATTGGAGCTGATGGGTTTATAGAGTTTTTCACACTTTTGGAAGTTAGGCTGGCATTGTGAATTTGTTTTTCTCTTGCTTCTCGTTTCGCACCCCCTTTGCCTCGGCCCACCACACACAAACATGCTCCCCTCCCCTGTGTCATTTCTTCATTTGCTTGCTCACTCACACAGTTGTTGTTTTTCATTTAATTAAATTTATTTGTGTGATAGTTTTGAAATAATCTTACCAAATAATGTAAGTGGAAGAAAGGTAAATATCGATACTTGACAGTATACATCAAAATATATGACAAGTTATGAAATCTTTGTAGGATTAAATAACAAACTGATCTACAGTGTAGGGAATGCTGCAATATATCTTCACTCATCTCTTTTTAGCTATGTCCTTGCTGTGTATATTAATTATGGTTAATCGCCACTGTACGATATGTAGGATCAATCTTTGTATCTTATCTCTTGCAAACTTGAGGACTCACTCAGTCACAATCTTGTAGATTTTAGTTTACATGTTTTTCCCATGGCTTTGCTATGTAAGCCAAGTAAAGAGTTGAATTTTGGGCATTGTGACACAGAACAACAGAACACAAATATTGTAATAATGTGACACAGTTGAGGTACTAACAAGTGTAAGCATCTGTGACCCCTCATGAAGTAACCTTTATTGCTGTTTTTAAAAAGTTGCTGAATAATGGCTTGAGAACCTTAAAATGGTGTGTTGAGAACAACAGACAACAACAACACATACTCGAAACAATTGTGGGACCTAGCCATGTAAAACTGAAATAAACTAAACTGCACGTTGCAGTATGCATGTTTAGTAGAATTTTTTTTTAATGAATGCAGAGCTACATCTGCTAATGAACGGAAATTATTTTTGTTCTGTATATTGAGTATTTAGTATTTGTGTTGGTGTTAATCTTTTCTGGTTATGGTTCTTTCTTTTCTTTCTATCTGTGTGAGCATAGAGCTGCTGTAACATGCCAAAGTAATTTCCCTCTGGGATTAATATATAATATAATTATATATAATATAATAAATATAGTGTTTTGAATCTTGAATCTTGAAATTCCAATAAAGGATGTAGTCGTGGTGGATGGCAGGTAAATAAAGCTTACACTAACTAATACATGTAATATGTCATTACTATGGCTTGTGTATATTTGTGTGTTACACATGGGAAATATCAAAAAATGTAGATTTGATGCATTCAAGCATATAAAAACAATTAGATTTTCTCCAGTGTCTTTTTTTTGGAATAACTTTGATTGAGATTTCAACAAAACAGTTTCATGTGTCTAACAGTATTGGAGCTTTGTGTCTGTTTCTCCCTCAACACGCACCAGTGTGTTAGTATGCCAGTGTTTCCACTGTCCAAGTCCTGTCCTCCCCTTTCTATCCGGTCCAATTCCAGACTAAACATGTTCGTTTGAGAAGCCTGTTTACTTTGTTTAGGCAGACAGACAGAGACACAGGAAGTGGGCTAAGCGATGAGAACCTCCCCGACAGGCCCAGAGATAAATGAACATGCTGCTAAACGAAGGAAGGAGAGGCCTCAAATGAGCCATTGCAGAGAAGCACCCAGTATGGGATTTGAAACTCTTTCCCAAGGTGTGTGTGTGTATGTGTATGTCTGTTCATGTGCAGGCTTGTCTGCCTGCGTGTGGTTCTGGTGGTAACAGGTGGGAGGTATGCCATGTCCTGGTTAACAAGAGTGTTATTGTGTTGTTCTGTCCTGCATGACTGACCGTCAGCTGTGCGGGGTCATCCTCCTTCCCCCTTAACCCCAGAACGCTAACAGACCAGCTACGCATGCCCGCACACACGTCACACACACAGAATCGAGGACACACCCAATCACACACACACAAACAGATTCTGTTATGCATCAGTTGGTGGCCTGTAATTGAATTGGGACATGATCAGTGATATTTCCGATTTGGTGGCCCGATGCACCCCAGTGAAGAGGCATCTGCTCACTTTTTCCCTGCCACAGAGCTGTTCAAGGCTGCAGCCAGCGTGAGACATGGTTTAAGAGGTATACACACACACACACACACACACACACTTTACCCCTCCCTGCTACACTCGTACACATAACTTCCCTAAGTCACTCACACACAGTGTCCCGGGGCAGTCCTGCAGATCTGTAACACTACCCAACAACAATACTCCCTCAACTGCTTGGCTGTTTACTTTCTGATAGAGTTAAAGTCTCCCACTTAAAGGATTACCTTACGTTTCCCTGAACCCCCTGCCCTCGTCGCCCCGTGCTTTCACTTCAGCACCACATACACAGACACGCATAAACAGACAGATACAGACAGGCCTGCACATATATGCACATCCACAAACACATGACTGAACACACTCACCCACACATGTCCAATTCTGGGCTGTCAGCCACACAAAGATGGGGATAAGAAAACATAGTAGTCCACTGACGGAGATGGCCTTTGTCCCTGCTCTACCTTAATCTCTTCTTCTCTCTATCTGCTACTGGTTTTTCACCAGGGCTGTAAAGAGCTGTCAGGAATCACACATCCCTCAGCCCCTCATTAATTTAACCAAGAGGTTGTTGTTTTTTCCATTTGCCTGTGAGTGAGTGCCATTTTACATTAACTCCCTGCTTTTTTAGTCATAGATATCTTACATTAATTATTATTTTATGTAGAACATATGAAAATCTTTAAAAATGTCTTTTCTCCTGCAATTTGATGTGAAGCACTCATGGTAACTCTCTCTCTCTCCACTCTGAAGTGGGGCTCAAGTGGTCTGACAATCTCCACCTTGCCTTACAAAGCACCCCCTCCTGGGTTGGGTGGGACAATCTAAGCACAGAGGCGGGGACGTGGTGTCATAACTGACGGACTTGTTTACTAACAGACTAATTGTTGCCCTCCCCTGCACTGCTCCTTGTAAGGCACTGTATGGCTGTCTGTACACATCATTGTGTTGAAAGCAAAGGGTAAGAATTAGACTTTGAGGGAGTGAGTGGGCCAGAGGCGTGTCAGTAACCCCTTGCTAACTCATAAGCATTTGTGTGTGTGCTGGTTTGTACTGGTGTGTGCTCTAAGTCGTGTCCACTGACAGATTCTCAGAGCCAGCTTCGTGCTAGAATGTTCTTTTATTTGAAGGACTTCTATCATTTATGAGCTTCGTGCATGTCTCTGTTTGCTTTTCTCTTTGCCATGGAGTTGTTGCTCTTATCTCCTCTTTTACCTTCTTGTTTCCTGGCTGAACAAAAGCCACACAAAGGTCTGGAGGATTCAGGCTCTGATGCCATCCAACACCCTCTTAATTATGGCTTGCATAGGGCAGGAAATGCCAGGCTTATGGTGGTATCAGGCCCAGCACTGATACCACTGTGGCACGAAGTTGTCTGTTTTGTTTTAATCCACATCCCCAGATAGACATTCAGCAAGGATTGAGCCACTTTACACGTCTATTTGTAGCTGATGGGTAAAGTTACACTCATATTTTCAAAGTAAACAAAAGACCTGTAAAGGGATACGAAATTATAAAGTAACTTTTTCGTTGAAGCATCATTCCAAATAATACACATTTTCTATTTACCCCCCTATTTTTTGGCACATGTTGGCATATAGCATTATCTTTGATACATGCATGCATTTAGGCATTAGAACACTATTGCAAGTCACAAAGTCACACGCACACCTAGGAGGCCTCCTAAATTAACATAATGTCATGCCTGCCCCTTGGAGAATGCAGTAGACAGCTGACTACTGGAGCTTATGACAATGCTCAGTTGTCAAGAGGGAAGAATTTACATGAAGGTGCCGCTTCCAGTTTATGCGCTATGCATGACCCCTACATGCCAGCTAATACACATGGTATGTATGCAATTGTGGGGTTGTGTGGGTTGGGGGATCTATGTATACATATGCCGCTCTCTAATACACTCAAGGGTGTATGAGTACGTTTGAGCTCTGTCTTTGTCTCTTTGTCTGTGTTTGGGTGTGTGCGCCTCCGCGTTATTTTTTGCATCAGTTGCAGATCTGAGAAAGTGAGCGTGCGTATGTGACAAAAAGAAGTCAAAAGACAGCCAAAGTAAGCCTGATCCCACAAGGGCTCTGCAGTCTGTTTGATGCAGCTTCTCTGACCCTGGGAGGTGTGTGAACACAGATGCTGTACAGACTTTAGCTATAGTCGCGTGGAGAAAAAGGTAGCCAAAACTTACTTTTCACACAGTGGCATTTGTCAGTTCGGTTGCTGTTTCGTTTTATCTTTAGAGGTCACTGTGTGGGCTGTGCAAAACATTCCCTCCACCTCTGCCTTTCTTCCTGGTTTACTGACCAATATTACTCCTAACCATTTTAAAATGACTGGTAAAAACATGTCCATATTCGATTAGACTTTACCACAATTTCATAAACAGCAATTGATTTGTAATTTTGTGTTTTTTTAGTAGTCCAAGTGTTAAATTGCATCTCATGATCCATCATGACTGATTCAGCTGGCCAAGAATGACTCAGCCTATATAACTTAGTTATGAAAGTAAACAAAACACATTTACTGTCAATATTTATTTTTAAAAGAACAATTTTAATCCATAGTAACAAAAATATGCTCAAAGGCCATGCTGGCACAGGCGGTATGTTTTGTTCCAAGGTCACTCATTTTGCAGGAGGTGTGTGAAATAGCACTATCCCAACAAAACCCCTGTCACTGAAGTACGGCATGTCACAGGCCAGTCATATAACATCGAAATCATACACACACACACACACAGCATGTCAACAGGTGGCTACTGCGGTTAGTGCACATGCTTTTTTTCCACATTCACAGATACTTTCTCTCTAAATTATCTAAAACTTTGAAATTCCAGTGTTTTTTAACTGGTGCCTGTTGTGACATCACACATAGTCACGAATTCAAACATTGTAGGTTCTTCCCAGTCACCTTCAGGATGAGACTACGGTTCTTACATTTCTGTATTCTATCTTTCACTATTTAACTCATGTCTCTAGTGACAGCCATAGTATTCTGATTGGCTGGTTGTGACCTTGGGGCCAAACCTCCCACCAATTGCAGTAAATGATGATGAATATTGAAAATATTAGGTAAATAGTTTCAGAAAAGTCTTGGGGGAAATAAATGTCCTATGCATGCTAAAAATACACTAGTAACATAAAACAAATTGTACACTAGTATCTATAGAAATGATGTAAAGCCATAATTCCAGTTCTGAACAAATATTCAACACGCTCTTATCCCACAACATCACATAATGATGCTTCCCTCTTGGCGTTTCAGTATCAAAGCTAAAGGTGCCTTTCAACTTCACTATTTGCTGCACCGGTTTGACCTTCCATCCAAAATGATCAGTTACAGAGTAGAAACATTACAGTTTACTTGATTTTATGCACAAAGACAACTTATTTAGGGTCAGGCACAAAAACCTCAGGGTTAGTTTAAGTGGAAAGCTAAAGTACTTCCTCGAACAGACTTGTTACAACGCACACACTCATTGTGTCTTACAGAATCATCTTGTGTGTCTTATTTAGCATCAGTAGTAAGTGGTGGGCAGTGGGAAGCATCATTATGGGATTCTGTGGGATGAAAACAGGCTCAAATATGTGTTAACACAACTATAGAAGACTGTGTAGCAACATTGTGTATTAACAATATTCCTTTGTTTGTGTTAAGTTTTCATTACGTTTGAAAGCAAACTGCATATTCACAAATGCGACAGCATCAAAATGTATTAATTTAGCTTTATTTCTTAATTTCTAGATTTTTGTGACGCTGCTTTTTGCAGATAATTGTCCAAACCCTGTGGTTAGATTTTTGGTTGTTTTTGTTTGGTAGGTTTTTGCAGATGAATTGATTCAGAATCCACTTTTCATAAGTGATGAGTCAGTCTTTACACAAGAGAACCCCTCACATGTCTTCGATCCACCTCAGTTTCACCTAGATACTCAACTTCCCGCCTCATTCTGTGTCTCTCACTTCACCCAACTTTCTCAACCATGCTCTTCAGACACAAGGCCATTTCCGTTTTCTTCCCCACTCAACAAATATGTTCTTTGGAGCCCTTCCCAGAACACTTTGGCATGCTCTCATGCCCACTCCCAATCTGCTCTCTTGTTTGACACAGATCCAGAGGACAGCAAGGGGCACTGAAGGTGCTGTGGGAGGGGAGGGTGGGGTTATAGTTACCATGCAGTCATGGTGCAACTAGCCCTCGAGAAAGAAAAAGTGACCAGAGATAGGAGAAAGAAAGAAAAGAGTGTGAAAGACTTACCTTGTGCCCTCTTCTCTCTATCATGGCATTAACATTTGGACGCAGTTTGCTCTCAGTGGAAAGGCTGCTCACAGCAAGACCCTACCTAAAAATATCCATTCTTAGTCTCTTTGATGGAAACTGTGACTCTCCCTAATGACTGCTGTGAAGTTATGAACAAGTGATGAGAGACAGGACAAGAGAGAGAAGAGAGAAAGATGGAAAGGGGGAAATGGGAAGAGAGCGAGAGAGGGATGAAAGACAAATGAATGGGGGAGGTAGTGGTGTGGAGTGAGACACGGACAGATAGATGAGGAGAAATGGTGTGAAAATGTCACATGACTTATCTGTGTTAAATGCATCTTTAGTGTTTCTCTCATCAACCAACAATGATGATCTTAAAAGCAAAACCATTTAGACTCAAGTGATTTTGTCTGATTAAATAAATACAGTTTATATCTCACCCATGTTACCCATTTACCAAACCCATAACTTGTATTTGCCTCTGATTACTAACATATCTTATAGTGCGTCAGCAAACCTCCCCTTTTGTACCCTTCTCAATTTTTTTCATCCCTCTCTTATTACTTCTGTTTGTTCTCTCATCCTCTCACACACACACCACTTCAGAGCTGCTCACTAAGGCTTGAGCAATCTCCTGGTAATGGTGTTTTTAAGTGGCCTGTTTGCATAGAGGGCCTATGGAGAGAAAGCCTGTGATAGAGCCAGTGACTAAGTGTGGCTTGTTACAGTGACTGAGCTCATATTCAGAGCCCAGTCATCCACTGGGGGACTGGCTGCTACTGTAGTCTGGCTGTGGTCTCTTAGCTATCACCAGCCAACACAGTTTTAGCAGTCTACTGTAATGTGACACTTGGGAATTTTTCAAAGCATGATGGCTATGTAGTGTACTTGTATCATGTGTACTATATGCAGTAGTTAATGCCTTTATGTGTAAGCCTGCATTTCCACGGTTGTGCATGCACATTTCTGTGGTTGCATTCCTTTGTGTGTCCCTAGACGTGTGTGTGTGTGTGTGTGTTTGTGTGTGTGTGTGTGTGTGTGTGTTGTATTTATGTTGGCATGTTTGTGTTTAATCTGATTTGATTGTTACCACAATATGTCCACCTGAGCCCTCCTAAAGAATTACTAGTCCTCTCCTCTTCATCTCGGCTTTAGATTTCATTGTATGGTTCCTTTCAAATTTTCAGTGAAGTTATTTGCTTTTACTTGGCCATAGATAAAAGCTACATTAAAGCAGAGTGACTTTGATGCAGGGGAGAGGAACCTTTGGCAATGGGCCTTGATGAGACAGCCAGCCGGCCAGGTTTTCATTAGATGAATGCTGTGTGGGACTCCAGCCAGATAAGATGGGCGCCAACACACTGGAGCCAACCAATATAGTTATAGCAAGGTGCTCTCTATTTCACTTCCTCTACGTCACTGTCTGTCTTTGTGGAAGTCAGTGTCTGCCTCTCTATTTCTATCTCTCTCTGTATAACCTGAGAGAGGGTAAGGCTAGCCTGAACAGCTCATATGCCCTTTGCAAATCAACACACCCAGAGCGGTGATTTCCATAAAGATGTCTTGGCCCAGCTTTGCTTAAGAATAGGTCGAATGAAATAGGTAGCTTAGTGGTAAATGTCAGAGAGAGATCCAGGAAGCAGGAAGACATGGGGAGAAATGGAATGAGAGGGGGAATAAAAGAGAGAAAATGTGTGAAGACATATGAAAAATTCAAAGGTTCAGAGCTAGCAGAATTACAGGATGCTGTACTTGTCATAGGGAATAAAATACTAAGTAATAAGTAAATTTCTACATCAAACGCCTTAAATGACAAATATTTAGAATGAAAGGAAACAGAATCAGGATTTCTCTCTGCATGCATCTGTGAGGGCCAGTGGACAGAGCGTATGAAGGGCAGCTGTGGTTTTTGAGGGCCAGCCCATTTGCTAGTTGTCAGAATTCTGCCCCCATACTATGTAGGATGTCCCAGATTCCTACTGATAACAATAGCTACAGAGAGCAGCACTGAGTGGGGGCATGGCTTTTTTACTCTGTGTGGTGACCACATACCACTTAACAGGGCCCTCTGACACACTGCACTAGACTTATTTCACAAAGAAGTCATTTTGATTGAAGTTAAAATATTAAATATGTTATGCCTGTGAGGAAAATAGTAGTACATATATATTTATACCAGGATTCCATTAAATCTGTTGTGTGTCAATTGGCTTATTGATTTTCTATTAAGCTTTTGTCAAAGCCCTGCCCTGTTACATTCAGCTATTTAGTTTTTTTTGTATGTCTTTGCCACAGCTGCTGCTGAGTTTAGCTGGTGAAAGGAGTTATTCTGAATAATTAACACACACTATTATCCTGCTACTGAGTGTGTACTGTATGTAAGTGTGTTCGTACTCACATTATTGACGAATATTCACACGAGTTGTTCATTTCATGAACATTTACATGTGTATCTATTGTTTACAGGTGTTAGAAACAGCCTGACTTGGGTGTTGGGTGAGTTGGCCTATTTGTGTGTATTTCTATATTTATACATGGCTCGGTAAATCCTCTCACTGAGGGCTTTAACTTCTGAGAGTCTGTGTGCATATGTGTGCCAGCATACGTGCATGCGATGCCACAGATAGCTGATATCTATTGGGGCGTTAAGCTGATTAGTGTGAACTGTGGCCAGGTTCATTTGCATACGTTTCTTATCTCGTTAGATTGATATCAGTCTCTGTCACCATGCAAGGCCTCGACCGGGATGTCTTCATACCTCGTTCCGTAAGCACACACACACACACACACACACAACTGCCCTTGATGCCCCTGGCTAACAACAACACTAATGTTTAACACCAGCCAAGAAGTGGAGGCTCCTCATTTCCTCGTGTCGCCAGCAGTACTACACTGCTGTTGCAACAACACATTCACGTCTTCTCCTCAGGCACTCTGTGTCCCTGGTCTTATCAAGGTCTTTAACTCTCATCTCCTACTCCCATCTCTACACTGTCATCCTTGCTCATCTCATTTTTCCCTCTTTTTCCATTGTTTGTCTTTCATTTGTTTTTGTTACAGAGGTTAAAAACTCTGTATCTCAGTGATTGTACCAACATATCTCTGTTTTTTTGTGTTGGCAATATTTTATAGATTTAATTCAATTATATTAAAATGTATTTGTGAAAAAAGTAAAACAAAAGGTATACAAATTAATGTTTTGCCTATTTATCAAACCTTTGTAGTGTGGATTAATAAATTGGCAAGTTAATCCAGTCAAATTAAATTAAGATCACTGCATGTTAGGACTGCTGACTGTATTCAGGCATCACACGTTTCCCATGCAGCAGCTAGCCCTGAGCAACAAACAGTGACTGTATCATGTACTTCAACATATTTTGACTTTCACCCTTGCCCTTGTATTTAAACAGACATGTTAATGTTGTCATTTGAACTCCTTGGACATTTATAGAAGGATTAACACATTAACAACTTGACTATTACCAAAAACTCTTGCATCATGATGACTGGTCCTTGATTTATTAGTGCCATACTTGTTGTGTTGACACATTTATTAACGCATAAAATATATATTTGTTTGATTTAAAGCAAAAGTGTAGTTTGTCTTTGTATGACATCAGCAAAAATAAAATCAGCAGCTACTGTTTATGATATAGTGGTAAAAAATGTTTTGCGTTTTATCATGAAAGAATCCTGAAACTCATGTTAAGGTGGCAGCCTTGTTACTTTAAGAGCCATTTCCACCAGCAAACACTTGTGTGGTTTCCTAAGGCAGTGCTGATGTTTAAAGATGCTTCTCACACTGCTACTAGATAACATTTTATTTACTATCATGCCTTCCTTACCAAGGACAGCATTAACACTTTGTTTTATGAGTTCTGTCAGTGCTGCCATGCCTGTGGACAAACCAATACATTGTTCTCATTTATCTGTCAACTCCTTGCCCGCCTTGAGTGAGTGGACCTGCATCATGTGCTTGTTTCAGCACTGTTCAGTCATCTCCTGTACATATTTCTATTGTCAGGTCAGACCATGGATACTTATGGAGACATACTGTATATCATTGGCTGGGCAGCCAGTGGAAAGACACAGAGGTCATATTAATGTTTAGTTAGTACAGCTTTCACTGTGCTGAGGTTATAATAGGTTATGCAATAGACATTTTAGTATAACTGCATTCATAAACAAACTAATACTGAAGTAGTTTGAAAGTACAATAAAAATGTCAATTGAGTGGAAAGGCACCTTTGCTCTTCAAGTGGTCCTGTCCTGACAGCTGATACTAAAGAAAGAAAAATCTTACCACTATCCTCAGTTAGAGACTGTACAGTTAGTGTAGATTGTAGCATTTTAAATGTTTAGTGACAGGTTCAGGTATATACACCTTGAGAATGAGAAAAAAACAACATGAGATAAGATCATGAAGGAGGATGGGGAATTAATTTGCTTAAATCATTTTCACAATATGCCTAGTATTCTCCACGCACGTGTTGCTAATCAGT
Organism: Ctenopoma multispine; assembly: GCA_034779795.1. Lineage (NCBI taxonomy): Eukaryota > Metazoa > Chordata > Actinopteri > Anabantiformes > Anabantidae > Ctenopoma > Ctenopoma multispine. The sequence goes on along the minus strand of JAUYWH010000027.1, from coordinate 9,603,881 downwards.
TTCATGTCATTGTTTTCACAATAAATTGCAAGGCTGATTATTAGAACCATGTTATTATTTGCTTGGAAAAATGTCTGTTAACATAAAAATATATTGTCAATGTCGATGTTGTCTCTGGTTAATTACAGGATACAGTGCATACAATACATATTTTTGTTTTAGAGTAACATAGATTTCACAGAAAAGTAGAATGAAATGTTGTATTTACGAAGAATAGACCCTAAAGGGAGTAAGTATATTGAGAAGAGAAGAGACATGAGAATGTACCCTTGCGGCACTCGACACGTGAAAGGCGCTGAAGAGGACACATCAGTACCAATTTGCACACAAAAACTTCTCTTAGTTAAGCAGGAGTTGAACCATTCTAAAGCATGTCCCTGAATGCCCACCCAGGAGCGTAAGTGAGACAGGAGGATCTGATGGTCCACAGTGCCAGAACAACACAGTGGCCAGAATCTGTAGCTAAAAATTTGTTTTAAAAACCTTTATTAGTACCAATTCAGTAGTATGATCAGGTCAGAACATTGTTGGACATCACGGGCAGAAAGTAGGTGTTAGATCTCAAAACTTAAAACAGTGTCACAGTATATGTGTCAAAGGGGTTTAGTGTGCTACATGTAAAACATGTCCAAACAATATTATGGATTTGAATCGTCTGCTTGTTGTCATTGCACATGTCATATCTTTTGCACCACACACTACATGACAGAAAGAAATGGCTTTAAAATGTAATCTTCACAGCATCATGCCAGACTTTGAGACTTTTTTAAGGTGATGTGCCATATTCTTATGATGTACTACTTCTGTTTACTGCGATGTAAGAGAGAAAGTTTGGGTAGGAAGTGTTATGGTCACTATATATATATTTTACATGCCATTTTATATTTTATTACTTTTTATTCCATAGATTGATTACTTAATGTGAGTTACTTTGAGATTTTAACATAATAGTTTGTAAAGAAATTTACTATCAAATATCAAACTGTCACCTCACTTTGGTGGGATTTTTAGGTCTGTTACATTTATTGGACACAGTTTTGCAAAATAACCACAAGGAGAAGAATCAGTCTTACTTCAGAGATAGATTTTAACCCTCACCTCTCCTGACTGTAAGGAGCTGCCCAGACTGTGACACAAGAGGAATCTCAGTTTAACTTTTTTTGTACTGTTACTTGTACCTCCTCAGTGATGAAAAGAGTACATGTACATGCCTGCGGGATAACTGTTAGTTAGAGTTAGTTGGGAAAAGAGAGCTACAGAGACAGCCCCTCACATCTCTGTTCCCTTCAAGAGGCTAATGCTTTATTTATAACACTGCACCCCCCAGGTGCACACCTCAGGTCCCTGCACAGCCCCTTCTGTTCCCCACAGGTATACTCTGTGCCTCTGCCTCATACTACGCTACCTAGCGCACCTTCACATGGCTTTTCTTTCAACATCCCACTCCTGTGGCTGCATGAGAGGAGGAAGTTGAGGAGAGAGATATAAAGACTCGGTGTGACGCACATACAATCTGCAGACTGAAGTGGTTTCGCTACCGTAGTCTCCGATGTCTTGCTGCAGTTCTCTCGCGTCTTGGAGAGACAGAACTGAATCCCCTATCCTATAGCCCCGTTCAAACCCACTGAGCTGAAGAAACACCATAGAGGGAAAGGAGAGAGAGAGAGATGGAGCAAAAGAAATGTGGAGGAACTCTAAAGGAATGGAGAAGTAGAATTGGCTGGGAAGTGAATGAAGACAAAGAATTGGGAGGGGGGTTTGAGGAGGGGGGGGGGGGTTGAAGAAAGCATGATAAATATGGAAAGAAATGTGTCTTGCTCTTTTTAAACTTGGAGATGCTCAATCCCTTCTTCTCACTCCAACCTGCATTTCTGGGTCACTAGAGACATTTAAACTGCACTTATAATTAACAGCTATTTTTAAACAGGGAGGGAGAAGTGGAGCGGTGGCGAGGTACAAAAGCATTAAAATTGCCCCAGATTCGCTATTGAATAGGACACATCAAGGCAATATGCTGGCAGATCAAAGTGAGCGAGGAGAAAGGAGACAGGGCCGATCAGTGGGGATAAATTGTTCCCTTTATAATGGCATAAGAATAGACCTCTTTGCAGCTGAAACAATTTAATAACTGCATTCATTACCTCTGTCCAGCTTGTCTCTCTTTCTGTCTGCTGCACAATGTGCAACTGAGTTTGCCATGTGCTACCTCTCTTTGTCTTTGCCTCTTTCTCTTTGTCTTCTAAACTTATCACCTCACTCCTTTTTCCCTTTACATCTTTCAGTCCTCATTTTTTTCTCCTGCTTCCTCTACCCACCCTCCACTGAATCTAACATCCTCCACCTTTCCTCCAGCCCCTCATCTCCACCGTCTTGCCACAGCAGCAGAGGTTCCACTGAGCCAATATGCTGCAGGCCCCACAATGAAGATGTGCAATGTCTGACACTCTTGGAATGAGAGCCCTAATAGAAGGGGAAGCGGTTATCACAGAGCTCCCCCAGGACCAGCCTCTGTGTGCCTGACGCTAATTATGGTGCATGCAAATGAATGTGCAGCATTAAAGTCAGGAGGAGCCTGCCTGCCTCTGTGTGTGGAGCAGTTGCTAGTCAGTGTGTGTGCACACACTATGTTGTTCGCAGTGTTAATTGTTCACTTACACACAACACAGTTTGGCTACATAAATGCGTGTGTCTGGGCATGCATGTCTGCTCACAGCAGGCACAAACCAACAGGCCAATACCCCTTTTACCTTTTCACACCTGCAGTGGTTTAGATACTTACACTGATTCATTCTCGAGTCTTTTATTCATTAGTATAGACTCAAGGAGTAGGCCATGCATCAAAGATTAGGATGAAAAAAGAGGCACTAACACAACCTCTCTCTCTCTTTCTCGCACGTATGTGAGGCTGAGGAGAGAGGATCTCGCTAGAGGATTCCTATAAATACATCTCCCTCACATTCACGAGCAACCTCTCCAAGAGGGCGTCTTTATTAAAACCATTTTGTCTTCCTTTTGTGCCCTTTGTAAGCTTGTGTGTACGTGCAAACGTGCGCGCATGCACATCTGGTTGGCTAAATGTGCACATCTGCATATGGTCATGTTTATGCATGTTGTGTTTCTGTGTTCATGTTCCTGCACATTTAATTGTATTTACATTATTGCGTACTCTATGTGTTTGCACTGGCACTTTTATGTGACAATCTCTTTCCCATCGTTTTTTGTGTGTGTTTATAAGTGCGTGCGTGTGTGTGTAATCTATATGTTGGCCATCTTATCTCCCCATTAGCCTCTTGTGCCCTGACCACTATTCCCTCTCTCCCCTTTCTGCTTTCTGTAATGGGTAATTTAGCCATGCTCGCCTGACATCTAGCCTATTCCTTGTTTAGTTTCCATGACTACGCAGGCCTATGGATTGCTCCCTTGCTCCCCTGGCCTTGCTGTGGAAGCTATACCTGTAGATGTCTCAACTATTAGAGGGCAGTACTAATAAACACAGAACTCACATACAGTGTACACTACATAAATATACAAACACTCCGACATGAATATAGATTTGGAACTTGTAGAAGAGATTCTTTGATTCTGCTAAATTTACACCAATAATGGAGGTGATGGTGATTGTGTTTTTATGACACATCGTCATAATATATGCACTCTTTTTTTAAACTCCATGATACATTTTAACAACATTTAACAACCTTGATAGATGTTCCGAGGTCAATCACAAGATAACACTATAAACTTGAGCAGTCTCTTTTTGGTTTTGCTTTATTGTCATAGGTAACTTTTACCATTATAGTTTGTACTGTGCTGTATTTTTATAAGGCTTCAATGTCTCTGTTTCCCTGTTATGACAGATATGGGCCTGGCTGGAGGCAGCAACCTGCTGATAGATGAGGCCCTTTTGTACGAAATCTTCAATCTCCAATCTTCAACACAGACACCTACAGTGGGCAAGCTAGATGAGTCAGTGTGGAAGCATGAGTGGTGTGTGTGTGTGTGTGTGCTGACTGTATATGGGCATGCACATTTGTATGATTTTTATTTTTATTTTCTTAGAGAAATATATAAAATGTGTTTTAAAAGTTCATAGTTTTCTGCAACTCCATCATCAGTTTTGGGAGGTTGCTGTAGTAAATGCAGTACTATATGCCAGATCTGCTTTCTACTAAAGCTACACAACAGTAGCACATGGGCAGAACAAGGTTTGCAGGCAGTCAGGGGAAAAGGCAGTTCTGGATTTGGTCTCTCATCCTCATATATTTTGCAGGACTTGCAAGTTGAGGTGGAGGGTGGTAGCAAAGGGCTTCGGGGTCAAAACAAACAAAGGTGCTTGAAGTTTTCAGGCTTTTGCAGAAGATCTTGTTGTCTTTGAAGTTGTCACTATCGAGAGCAAAGGAGAGAGGGAGAGGCAAACGGGTATAGAGAGAGCTAGGCTAGGGAGAGTAGTGAGGGAAGGAGAACAAGTTATAGAAGTGTGAAGCCCCCTGAGTTGAAACTGTGCCTGGCTGGGCCTACAGAGAGCAGATGACAGTAGCTTTGGTTTCTTTTGCGGAGCTCACAGTACTTTTGCCTTACATAACCCCTCCCATAGTGCTTTTTCAATTATTTGGGGAGAAATCTTAAGTATGCACTTTAAAAGTTAATGCTTTTATGTGTTCCAAAGAAGGGGGAAGAGAGGGGGCGCATTACAGATCACACATAAAGGAGACAGCTCTGACAAGTTTTCAGAATATCGACAATTATAATATTCTATAAGGTATATCAGCAGAACTTAGCATTCCACAGCAGTGTTTTGGGAAAGGGAAAGAAGATAGACAGAGAGAGAGAGAGACATATAGCATTGGTAGAACAGATACAAGCAGTGCAAACTCAGACATTCTTATTTTACCCCTTCCCCCATCTCAGATTCCCCTTAAGGTGCCCCTTACCCCCCTTCTCCCCTCCTTCTGCTTCTCTGCGAGGTTAAAGCGCACCTTCCCACTAAAGGGCTCTGGGGTCACACATCTGCATGTGAAATGTGAACCCGCTGACATTCCAGGGCAGCCCTAAGCCATGCAGTCCTTTTATTCACTAGGGTGCCAGTGTCATGCCTAACAAGCCTGGTCTCTGAGAGAGAAGAGAGAAAGACAGGGAGAGAGGTTGATATGTTATTGGTGCCCTCTGAAACAATAAATTTCCACTAATGCTAAAAAATAGTAGAAAAAAGAAAAAGTTATGGTTCTTGAAAGAGTAATATAAATTTTTTTATTACTGGATAACATCCAGATGACATTGTTACAACGAGCTGGCTATAGTAGCACATTAAATTGCTTTGGGTATGTAAAGTGGTAAAGTATGGAGGGCTGAGGTTGTCTATATATTGAACAAGGTCAACTCAAACATAAATAACAGGTTTCCTTGACAACAGTGCAGACGTTAGACGTTAGATCAGTGTTGGCACCAGAATTGTTCATATTCATGACTTGGTGTAAAAAAAAAAAAATCAACAAAACTAGCAGCCTGGACTGCTGTTTCCGTGCTGTTCAGCTCTTAGATTTTTGAATTCTCAAAATCCTTAAAAAATGACTAAATGTGGTTTGTTCAACACAACAGAAAGTGTTCACCAGACCTGCAGTGGACATGCAAACTCATTTAAATCAGGCAGCACATAGATGTGCTATGGCAGGGCCGGGGTCCTTTCAGACTGTGAATTAAGTTCTGAGGCACAAAGGGCAGCTATTCACCAGGCAGTGATGGACTTCACACCAGCCTTTATGTCCTCACTGGCAGGCAGAGAGAGAAAGTGGGGAAAAAAAGTTGTGAGGAGTAAGTGAATAGAAAACAAAGAGATTGCCCAGGGTGTAGTGGAATGGGCTGAAATATATTTTAGCAGGAAGTTTTAATTAAGTTATTAAATCAGTGTGACCACAAGAAATACTGCATGTGTTTCAATTGTGCCATATATTATAGTATTGTTGAAGTTTTTTATATTATTTAATGTAATGGAGGATCCAATGATAGCAACTTATCAAACAACATAAGATATCAAACTGCATATAAATGCATGGCTAGACAAGATTAACTTGGAATCTAATTTCTGGGCGATGAGGTTGAAAAAGACTAACAAGTGTAAGTAAGACATATAGAAAGGATCCAGAAAAATATACTACTTCTACTATGAGGACATCGAAAATAGAGTAAATACGTATATTTAGCGTTTTTGTGGCATGGCATTTAAGGGCATGAACATTTTTACCTTAACTTAACTAGAACCATGTGGAAGTTATGAAAGTCTTTTACTCTGTTATAAAAAATGTACATTTACTTCTCAGGAAATTTGTAAGGGGCAGCATTAGATCTTACTTGAGACTGACTGTCATCACTTAACTTCATATTGGATGTGCCAAGACATGTGCTCTGCCTGCTTGTCCAGCTGATTGCATTGATATGTGTGTACACGTAAATATAATCACTTCACACAATGCACTGTAAATGCACATTGCTGAGCCTCAAGGGTCTTACGTGCTGATACTAGCCTTGTAAGAGGTCGTACACAAACTTATATATCACACCACACAGGCATGGACGAGTCTTTTCACCACACACTTTTCCTCTAACATATTGTAAGTGCGGTCTTACACTCCCCATTCCACATTCCTTCCCCTGGGGAGCCCGGTGCGATCTGAGTGATTCAGTTAGCGTTACTGCATTAGAGTTGTCCATCCATCCGGTCTGCTTTTCCAAACACATCCATCCCAGTCCTAGTTAAAACACTGGGGGATCTCCTCCACTCCACCTCCACCCTCCAAAGTCTTTTATGATGTCCATAAAATGGAAGAGTGCAGCTTTACTTGAACTAATAATATCTGAGCTTACAGGCCCGTGATTGATGATCTTTAAAGCCAGCCCGATCGGTCTCATCTTTCTTCAGATTTTTATCACTGACTTGTTTGCAGTCATGTGCAATCACAAGCACCGGGAGAGGTAACAAGTGCTTGATGTATGATGCTTGAGCCACTTTTGTCAGCTGCGCATTTCCCTTCTCTCCCTTGCTTTTGTTTTTTTCTTTTTCTTTTCTATTTTAACCCCAGGCTTCTATTTGTTTCCTCTCTTGAATTGTTTGTGGACTGTTGGTTTACTTCTTTTTTCTCTGTTTTGTTCTTTTTTCAGATGGTGGGAATGTCTTCTCCTGGGGGATGGGGCAAGAGGTGAGCCAAACATTTTTCCACTTTTGGCCATGTCAGGAGAGGCAGACTTAGAACAACTCTGAACTCCAGGCTTTTTCATGTCACACAGGGTCTCTCTCTCCCCATCCTTCTTACACACACATACACACACACACACACGCTTCTTCCATTTTTAGGAGATCTGTTTTTCCAGAGTAGAGATTAAAAGGTACTGAGGAATCTGTGTCCAAGCCTTCCCTTCAAGCACTTAATATCCTTCACGGTGTGTGCAAAGAACGCACATCTTTTTAAATTCTATAAATCACCTTTATGGGATCTGCTGTTTGTCCATTTCAACTCCCCTGCTTCACATGGACAGAGCAGGAAATCCTCTTTGTGGAATCTATTGTAGTTTATTTATGTGCATGTACTGTATGTGCATGTGAGGCAGTGTGTGTATATGTGTGTTTGATAGCCTTGTCCTGTCTCCCCTACTCTCTTAAATAAAAAATCCCACCTGTCACTGAGGATTGTTCTGGCCTTTCATTTAAGACGTTCTTTAAAGAGCCGCATCATTACGCAGCCTTCAGACAGAGCCCAGTGAGTGTAAAACCTAGGCCCACCTCAATCCCTCTGTTCCCCTCTCTCTCTGTTTCTTTTCCCCCTGTCTTTGGTATTGGTCTGTGAGGTCGTTTTAAAACCTCTGCCAAAAATGTGACCATTTTTACAATTTGACAGGGAGGACAGGACAGTGAAACAAACATGTAGGTGAAGGTTAGAGAGACAGGATAAGCAATGAAAATGTTAGGCATCAGTTCTTATGAGCTCTGACGTGGCCTTGGCTTCCACACTTACTTTGTAGGGTGGCTTCTAGCCTAACTAGACTCATTGGATTTTCATAGGCGTTGTCACGTCTATATAACTCGTACGTTTGTCTCTGCAAGGGCACATCTCTTTTTCTCCCTTCCCTTATCTTGTTCTTTCATTCTCCACTTTCTCTTCTCCTCCCTTTTTCTTCCTCACTGTTCTTTTTCATTTCTGCTTCTCTATTCCCAACATTTTCTCTTGCTTTTCCTCCATCTCTCCTATCTTCCTGCCCTCTCTCTCTCTCTCTGTCTCTCTGTCTCTCTCTCTCTCCTCTGTCTCAAAACCATTCAGATGATTGATTGTTTTTCTGTGCAGTCTGACAGGATGTAGCACTCTCTCTGCCCCAGGGGCCCCAAGCAGACTGCGCTACCTGATTAAGACTCCTCCTGTAATCAGCTGCACAGTGCCACACTGAAACTACTCCCGTCAACACGTAAAAAAATAAGAAAGGTTCCACCTCCTGAAAAGATAACACTTTGTTTGTTGCTGAGAGTGAGATGATGGGCCATTTTGAACTTTTTTCTTAACTAAGCTGATACCTTCCCCTCCCTTGGGCTTAGAGGCCTTTATGCATCAGTAGCAGCAGAAAAAATAGAAAAGCAAAAGGTCTTAAACCTAATAAATTTCTCTGTTTGCCTTACAAAGGTAAACCCAGGCTGCTCTAACCCTATTATAGCTGGTAATAGTATTACAGATAGAAATCTTGTTGTTTTCCTCCTGTTGAGGCTAAATGACGAACAGCCTGCACTGTATCACATGATTGAGGTGAGAAGGAATTTGAATGATGTCAGAGTGAGTGTCACTGCCAGAATCAATATGGTAACAGCATTACAGGGATAGCATATAGAAGAACTAGAAGTGGTATATGAAGTGTTTTATCATCTTTACATTTACTGTTTTCTTTAATGTAAAATCTAAACGGTTATCACTTTTAGTTTTCCAGATATTAAATTAACCAGTATGTCAGTGGTAATGATGCCATAAACCCAATACAGGTAAACACATCTGTTGTCTAGAGTCATGTCTCGATTCCTAATGTCAGGTTCTACAGGCCAGACAAAACATTCAACAGACATCAAATGTGAAATCTAAACAGCCTTAGTTATGACAAAAAAAAGGCAAAGAAAAGAAGCTGTTCTTTCATACAAAGCAAACAATGTTAAACAACAATAAAAAACAATACTGTATATCTGCAATATCAATGTACTGGAAAAGCACAAGATAAAACATCCTTAAAAACATAATTTGGGGGTCAGGAGAACATTGTAGACTGCTACTGTAAAGTGTAGAGTGCAGTGTCAACACAAAGACCAGCAACAAGGAAGATCTGACCCAAACCTATTTGCTTGAAACCACAAAATACAGAAACACAAAACATGTGCCTGTCATGCAACATTTTAACACCATCTCAGAATAACAACCAGAGATTACATGAAACTGAAACATAAACAATTCCTTTCTTTGGCACACTCAACTGTACTGAATGCTACAATGTGTTTATGGATGCCTGCGGGATGGCTTGAGATCATTGTGGCCATTCAGGCTTTCGATTGCAATAGCGTCTGTAATATAATGATGAGGATAACTCATCAGGCATGGTAAATAATAAAAGAGTCGACCTGATGGTGGAAGAAACCCTGGGCCTGGTTCCAGCACAGTTCAGGCCTCATCAAACCCTGGGCCTGTTCCAAATTGATGTTAATGTGGTCTGTGCTGCAGCAGTAGAGTAAAATGAGCGTTACTGGTATTATAGATCTACAAGTCCTCCTCTGTGTGAAAGGAAAGAATCTAAAACAAAAGAGAGCGGAAATTTAAAACATATGTTTGTGTACATGTGTAAGGGCACATTTTGGAGTGCATTTGTATGTCTGTGGATGCTTATGCTCTCAAATGTACAGTATGTATACATAGCTTAAGAACTTTTTCACATGGATGTTTTTGGTATTTCAACATGCTCACAATTTTATTTATGTGTTCCCTTTCCCTCGCCACTGATGCTATCAGAACACATGCCGGTAGTGACTGATGACAGTTGTTGCCACAGTCTGATGCTCTGCTGCTTAATGTCCTTTTTGTTTATTAATTAACTGCAGGACATATACGCTGAGAGACACCTATTGATTCAACTGTTGCATTAATTGATTTTGTGCTTCACTAATCATATTGTTGCAGCAAGATCATTACTAGCCCTCTGTGTTGTCTTTGTGGTGGAGATACACTGTGTTTTTACTGAGTGTAGTTATCAGTGTTTTAAGAAAAATATGTTGAGGACAAAGTCAGTAAAGGATAAACCCAAGTCTAAATTTCAGGGTTCCTAATACAGTTTGTAATTGATTAGTTATTGTATGATTAAGAAACCGCTATTAAAATAGAAGGAAGTTAAAAAATGTTAACAAATCATGTTTTAAAATCTTGCTCTCTATGTATTATTTTAAATATATTATACATATAAGCAATATCGGTGCCATTGTTCTTCACTTACCAATGTAAGAGACAGCTGGCAGGCATTTTACTCATTCACTTCAGAATACATGGAAACAATACAGTTGAACCCTGGCCTAAAACCTGTTTTAAAAAAACATGGTTAGTTAGACTTTTGTATTCATTCACACACAATTTGTGGTGAAAACAATAAACTTCGGTAGCATTGTAGAAAATAGGCAGAAGAACCTTGGTGGGTAGGAAAAGGTGAGAGTGTGCTGTGATTTAAGACACTAAAACTTTATCATTGAAACAAACTGTTCCACTGTTTTTGTGTATCTGACTGCCAGAGGTTCCCTAGTGAGTCTGACCGGGGGTTACAGTGTAACCAAAGCGTCTGTCTCCTGTTCACCACCCAGATCAGCCGGTTCAGCTTGATTGGGCCCAGTTGTCTTGGTTTCATACTGACAACTGTCTGGGAAAGGTCTGTCTGGGGTTCAAGTACATTAAAGTCATCCGCTCCCCTCCCACTGAGCCCTACACAGATGGCTCCAGATGCAGCTGGCACAGCATGGAGCAGCACCTGACAGCATTCATTCACTCAGACACACACAGAAATGCACACATACAAGTATAAACACATGCAGACATACAAAAGTGTGCACAAAAACGTGTGTGTCCATACACATTTGCACTCATACTGTACCAAAATGCAAGTAAACTTACACACAAACATACCCACACCCCGATGGGAGCGCATACACTGACACCCATTAATACACAGACACACACACTCACAGCAGGAACATATGCTGCCACGCATCTACAAATCCTCACAGTAGCGCATATTCGAATAAGCAATTAAAGACCCAGATTACTGCATGGCGCACACACAGTCAAATGTAAACCCACACATATTGTGCTCACTTTTAGACATATGCTAGGGCATGCCAACGTGCACATGAGCACAGCGCAGAAAGCCCTTTATCTCTGCAGGAGTGAGCAGAAAAGAGAGTAGCAGGACAGCTGAGAGAAGTCAATTTAGACACCCTCACAATGTGTAACACAGAGAAAGAGATGTAAATTGAGGACAGTGCATTCTATTGTACTGCAAAAGATGCTATGGTTATTAAGCCTTTGTGTTTCAATTGCATTTTTACACAGACTCACTCAACAGTGAGGGATTGCATTGCTAGGCAGTTGTGCATAATGGTAAATGAAACATGAACAGTAGACTTCTTGTGTGTGGAAAGAAATATGCAGTGAGCCTTATTTAACAGTATTTCCTCCTCAGTGACAGCCATTTGAGCAAAGATGATTTGTCTGTTCCTTGTGTCATGCAGTATATAACCATACGCAGCAAATATAATAACAGTGCTTTGCAGAGATGTGCTTGAATTACGATACTCTTGAGGTGAAATACAAGTCCTCTTTGACAAATCCTTCTGAATGTAAACATGTAAACTATGTTCAGGAATGACAGCGCAGCATGAATTAGGATGAAATGAAAGATATCCGTTCTTTCCAAAATTAAAATACAACTAAGGCACGTGTCTTTATTTAACTATTCTATCTATGAGCAATGAAGTCATTGGGATTAAAGTTTTATTTAATCCTGTGACTGACACTGTATCATTACTTTGCTTGCAGGGACAGCTTGGACTTGGAGAGGACCGAATTCACATTTCTACTCCTTGTCTTCTCAGCTATTCTCAGCCAGTCACACAGATACAGGCAGGGGACAGCTACAGTGCAGCTGTCACAGGTGAGTCAAGAATCCAACCTGATTCTCAACCTGCAAGGTTTTTTATTTCCAAACAGTATCATTTTGGCCTAAAAGCGTTAAGTACAATTAAACAACGCAGCTTAACTCAAGCCTCCAAGCAGCTAATTGTCACTGCAGAGATCTCATTGTGATATTTTTAACAATCCTTAAAAGTTGTATTCACTCTACATAATATATAAAACAACTTATTAGCTTCAAATCCTTATTTTCCCAGCAGTATCCCTCACTGTGGCTTTGAGCAATGCTAATTTTTTCATCTACATCATTTCGTTGAGTTTTAATTAACACAACAAGGATTCAGTGTCCTCAAATGACATCACTCGGAGCACAAACTCAACCTCATTAGCCCAGAATTGTGCAATACTGCACCCAGTTTCAATGTTATGTATTAGATGATGTACATAATGAATTGATTTGTTGTTCAACCAGATATCCCCTAAACTACCCTGCTAAGATCTCTCTATCCCTGTAGCTACTTTGTTATTAATAAAACTGAGAGATAAGGAAGCACACCATCTCTTTACTTCAGCTTTTCCACTAGCCTCGCTGTCTTTCATGTAATTCCTAAAAAGCCAAAGCCAGAGCCATCTTTGCTGACTAAATTAAAAAAACAGATTGTCTCGGATAGTCTTTTTCTTTTTTACCTTTCTCTCTTTGTTCTCTGACTTGTATGATTTCCACTAATTTGATTCTTCCACTTTCTTCTCAATAGAGAGTCACTGAACTGCCACAAAACTAGTTCTAATACATTTACACTATTACAAAGTGTCAGGCAACTAGTTCTCCTTCAATTGTTGCTTGTCTTCTGCCAGACAGAAGGAATTAAAGTGGTTACACTACAAAGGTAACATCAGCCACTTGAAGTGAAAAGGCATTGTACTTTTTTTTAAGAGCAGGGCACATTTACAGCCTACTGCTGTACTGCAATATTCAGTTAAAAGAATTGCCTATTGTTGAACAGAGATGTCTGCTGGCACTGTGTGCAGTTTCGCTGGAAATGCCACAGGTTCATTAAATGAACTGCAAGCAACATATTAAGTTTTGTCCAATTTGAATTTCTGTTGCATTGAAGACTGCTTGGAGAGCAGGTCCCTACCCGCCGGTGGTACAGTTATGTCTTTAGGTGATCTATAAAATGTTATTATTTAAAACAAGCTCTTTATGGATTGCCTACGAAGCATGCTTAGCATATGATTGATCTGACCTTTCACAGACTGTCGTTCTTTTGGAAAACATCAGCCTTAACCTTTTTTGCTGGATTACCCTGCCAGCATCTCTCTACAAGTGTGTGTGTGTGTGTGTGTGTGTGTGTGTGTGTGTGTGTGTGTGTGTGTGTGTGTGTGTGTGTGTGTGTGTGTGTGTATACATGGATGTTAGCAAGTGGATGTGTTGGTGCATGTGGTAAAACACCATCTAGCAACAGCTGCCTGATGCCTCTTACAATGTTTGCTTCTCTGAGATGAAAATAATACATTACTGATTGATTGATCAATCATGTCTGAAAGGGTATCTGTGTCTGTCTGTGTGTCTCTGTGTGCGTGTGTGTGTGTGTGTGTGTGTGTGTGCGTATGTGTGTCTGTGTGTGTGTGTGTGCCAAGGCTACGTACAGCTTGATGCAGAATAGAGATTGATGGAGGCTTGCCGTGAGGAGGATACTCAGTTATCTCCTTGTAATTAAAATCCACCTCATAAAGATTATTGACTCCCCCACCACACAAACCAGCATGCTCCCTCGCTTGGCAGGGTTTGCAAAGCGCTTCTTAAAAAATGAAAAATAGCATATTAAGCAGCACATATTTCCCATTTATGCGGAACGTTTAGATGTGGTTAAGTTATCGTAATGTGCAATAAAACCTGGATGTGAAATTTGTAATCCACTTTGGAAAATTGCTTACTATATTGCTTTAACATCCCCTGAAAGAGCTTTTGAGAGGTGTGTGCCAAGTTTATTGTATGCCATAATTTAAAAGTCCTCAATACAGGCAGTAAATATAAATTTATTAGTGGCAGGTTTAAATAGGCAGTCTGAGGTAGCTTGAGTGTGTGGATGCTTCAGTGTTTGGTGTATGTGAGTACATACTGGGTGCGTATCTTTGAGAAGTGCCAATTGAGAATGTACTCCCCCTGCTCAACACAACATGAAGAAAGGTGTATGTGTGGTGTGGGAAAGGTTTCCGTGGTTTACAACACATTGTTGTACATCACCGCCCTCTTCAAAACTACACCAGACTGACACAGTGTACTGTAATTCTCAGTTCCATTTCTAATTATGTTCAGTGTTTTTTTTTTATGTGGAGGAGATCAGAGATGTAAGGTTCAGGAGAAAAAAAATCTGTGGTTGAGTGAGGTCTGGTTTCCTCCTGGCCCCACACCCACTGAATGGAGAGAATCACTTCTGGCATTTAGCTGTTATTCCAGCATGACCACAAAATATGCATGTTGTTTCAACAGCCCCATGTAAGTATGATCTGGGACCCGAGACCCACACATAGTCGTGCCTAAAAAGAACATGTTCATAGCTGAAATAATATGTGGCAAGGTGCCACTGTATGTAAAACCCTTTTCAGACATTGGATACATACCATTGCTGGCCTCATCAGTCTGTTAAAGCAAGCGCTTTCTGTCATTCAGACATAGGTAACTTACATTAATGTTTCACCCAAACCCGTGTATATTGATTTTTTCTATAAGTAAGAGGTTGGACAGTACATACTACATGCCGTGATCTTGTGTGTGCCTACCCATTAATGTGACTACATGCAGTTTAGACTTCTGCTGTGTTGAAACTGCTGCAGCATCAAGCTTAGTAAAACTGCTGTTGCAACTTTTATTGTAAAGTCACTGGGACGCTCATTCACAAATGAAGCCAACACGTTCAGATACTGTCAAATTCATGGAAATTCATGTCTGAAAGGGGCTTATTTCGGATGTGCCTGTCTTAACATTCCCACATTTATTCATAACTGCAGCAGGTGGAGAACTGCTTCTCTGGGGTCAGATCCCATGTGTATCCCGGGTCAGTGATCATTCTGGCCTCAAAAGGGTCTGGACCCCCCAGTCCGTTCCACTGGCAGGCAGAAAGGTGTGTTTGAGAATGACTGTGAAAATTATGCTTTCAAGCTTCTGAAGTATCAATTAGATGAGCCTCAGGATTTTCTGAGTATTAGTTTTAGCTTTCCAGAAAGACACATAAGCAAAAGGTCCAACTAATAAACCCATCACAGATTTGTAAGAAATCCTATCCCTCTGCTCCTTCTGTGAAATAAAATTGCTCTGTCCTTAACTCAGGAACTGTTGGTTTATGATTGAAAATGATACCTTACTGCCATGATTGCCATACCAAGGTACTTTAATTAGAAGTATATTATTAGTTAAATGTAATTATATTACCATCAGGTTTATAATAAAAATAGGTTTATAATTACAATACAGTTGCAGGAGAAGTGAGGTGAAATGTCTGAGCTGATATGCACTTTTGTTATTGTCCATGTCTGAAAGCTGTTTTTATTTTATGCAGGTGTGTGATGTTGCCTGTGGTACCTGGCATATAATAGCCCTCACCACAAGTGAGTAACCTGTCATTAAAGGTAAACTAGTGAAATTCAGGTTTACAACTTTCCCTCTCCTCTTTACCTTCAACACTGCCTTCTCTTCCCCGTTTTCCAAATGATGTCTTGCTCCTCCTCTAAGCCCCTCCTTGCTCACTTTCTCACTCATCAAACCATAATTCACTTCAGAGGGAAGCATCATTAATGCGCAGTAGGACCCAGCAGCTTGATGTGTGTGCTAATTATATTGTGTGTTTTACACGCTAGATGACTTTTGCTTAGTCAGTGATGAGCTCAGTCTCTGGTAATTGTTTTTTTTTTAATTTGATGAGTTTATAAAAGCCTTTCTGTGAGTGTGTATCTGAGCGTGTTATGCATGTGTGCATTTTTCTGTGCATATAATTGTGATTGTGGATGGTGAGACTTTTTATTATGTGAGCATGTAGAACATCCCATCTGTATGTGCCTATGTATGCATAGTCAAGTAGTGCATACATGTATACAACATATACTTAGCCAGGAAGAGAAAGTTATTGCACAGCTCCACACATCACACGCTTTGCAGTGATTAGCAAACAGTCAAAACCTCAAGAAGATTCTGGCACATTAAAACGGCATGCAACTTTAAACTCCATCAATTTCACACAAAACTTTGACATGCACCGTCAACCATGGCACTGCGTTCCCCGACTTGCTTGCATTCTCCACAACTCATGTGATCCTTTTAGTACTGTACATCACTCAGTGCTATAGCTAGAAATGCTGCTCAGCCTTTGACTAATCATGCTTATTGGAGGTGTCCTTTGGCTCACCTGGGGGCTTCCAATCCTATTAGGCCAACCGTCCTGAGCCTAGCACACCCAGCAGCCGCTCGTGTTTGATCACTGGTGCTTAGAGCCCACACTTGTCCTCTTATGTTGGTGTTAAAGCATGGAGGAGGGAAGCGGCAGGGTGGGGTTTGGCGGGACGAGGGTGGGGGGTTAAAATGTGATCTCCTTAACTCTCTGGGGGGCAGAGGGGAGCTCGCTGCCCCACCCACTTCACTGACACTCCTCTGCTTCTCCATTTGGAGCTGGTCTTTAACTTCTGATGTCAGTTGAAAGGTGGAACACTGCAAGTTGCTTCTAAGCAAAATGGAAGGAGATGGAGGGGAAGAGAAGAGTGAAAGACTGAGAGAGGGACAGGATTGAAGACGATATTGAGTCTGTATGTTTCTGTTGTGCTTTCACCTTTTAAAAAATATTTTTTCCAGAGTGTAAGTCACTGTTTTGAAGTTCACTAAAATTTATCAGGGTTTGCATAATTTTTATTTTCCTGTCTTAATCTTTCTTTCTCTCTGTGTATTGTCTATTTTTGGAAGCATGTTAAGAATGGTTAGAAGTCAATACACATTATTCCCACTAGGACTGTTAGCTTTTTCTACCCTCTTCCTCTCTCTACTACATACTCTAACTCCCCTCCATCACTCCCTCTTTCAGCCTTCTTCCTGACTGTTATTCTGTTGCACACCTATCACGATGTCTCTCTTGTGGCTCTCCTTCCTACTTCCCTCCTCCCCCTACTTGTATGGGCCAGGAGCGCCCAGGAAGAGCCATGTGTTTCCAAAGTGGACTGGATGGGAAATCGAAGCAGGGCTTCTGTGTTTATCAAGCCACAGCTCCGTCACCTTGCTCCTACTCCCGTCTGGAAGCCCCGGCAAATTGGTGACAGCAGCAACAACCCTGCAGCCACACATGTCCCTTTTTTTCTTTGCACACGTCCACACATGCATTGCGCACACATTGTGCACATGCGCACACACTCTCCCACACACGAGCACACATGCGCACACACACACGCACACACACACACACACACACACACACACACAGCATAGCACCTTGGCCTGTTTAGTTTTATTGCTGGTGTCAGGTGAGGAGGTGGAGGTAGGAGTGCTGTCTAATGTTCACCTCACACACATACACACTCACACACAGTCATTTCCACCCCTGCCGACACCTTGGCTAACAAGACCTGTGAACTGCAGTGACAGAACTCCGAGACTTGTCAGAGTCCCAGTCATTTAATGCCAAGACCCAGCCTCAGCTCTAACCCAACAGGGTTTCTTTATGTACACCAAGCCACAATAGGCTACACACTGATACACTGAACATAAGTCTACTGAATGTTAGTGCTCCTCTAGTTGAAGTAATACCTTTACCACTACTACAATCACAGTAATTCTTTCTAAAAAATAATAAATTATTTATATAGAGTAGTCATCTGAAATACAGGTGGAAATTAATTGTGTTGTTCAAGTTACAGTATATTTGCCCTTGGTTTATGCTTCATTTTGTTGATCTGCACCCTGACACCTGACTTCTTGCATCAATAAATGTTTAAATATGTGCTATTACTTGTCCATCTACCTGCCTCTGTAGCTGTACAGTTAAGTGTCCCTAAACCTGATGTATTGGCAGGCGTCTTCAGCTAAAGTTTCTAATAGTGCTAAGTCATTACAAGTAATTTTGCATGGACTGATGCCCTTTTTGTTGCATGTGCTATATACAGGATGCTTGTTGCTCAATATCTTCTTCAATGCCCTGTTGTTTTTTTTTATATTTGGTGTGATTTTATAAATAAAAGAGAAAGAAGAGTTGACTCAGGTTAGGCCCCTGCACTACCTGACTGCACAAATAACGCCTGGCTATTGTGCCTAAGCACTTTCAAAGAAGCCATTTAAGAATGGATTGATCCAGCCAGTACAGGGTCAATCATTGGATCAATGGTGTGTGGGTTGGTCAGCTAGAAGGCTGGTTGACTGCATGAATGGATGGATGGCGGGATAACAAATGAAGGGACAGTTGAATAATGGATGGATGAATATATGGATTGATTCATGGATGGATATGTAGAGGGCAGCAGTGTCAGATCTGTACAGACATGAACTTGTGTGGGTCTAAGCATTTCAGCTGTCTGCTCTCTTTGTGTGTGTGTCCAGTTTGTCTCATACACCTTGCAAAAACCACTGCCATTCAAAACAAGTTAAGCAGGTAACATAGACTTTATCTGTTTTTGTTACTGAGGAAGGTCCAATGTGTATGGGAGGCAGCTACCTAATACCTACTAATATTTCTCCTTAAGTATGTAGAAAGCTTAAGTCAATATATGTGCGTATATAAAGCTTTATTGTAGTGTAGAAGAATAGGAAAAGTTGAGATATAAATAAAAAAAGTCATTGTCATTAGCATGTTCTTGGTGGATTCTTGTGATGTGTTTACACCAGGGTTGATTGACCTAGTTACCCAGCCCCTGGCAGCGTAACATGGAGAAATGTAACACAATGCAACACAAGGGAGAGGTTTAGATTCCTTTATTATTCTTACATGTGAGACACATGTGAGTGAACACACATACACGGAGATCATCAGGGGCTCATAGAGGTCGTGCCTCATGACAAAGTTAAAAAAGAGAAAGAGCTTATTTAAAATTCTGTAAGAGATGTCAATTGTGCCCTCTGCATATTTCTATGGAAAATTTGTAAATAGATCCTTTGTAAATAGCTTCTCTCTTGCCAATCACCCTGTCTGCTCTCTGCACAGCAGCATTAAAAATTGATCCTTACCCGCACCAGGGTGAAATGCTAACATTGCTGCCAAATGACTGATTAAAAAGAAAAACCTTTAATCTTTGCTTAAAAGTGTCTACTGCCTTGGCATGCCTTTCCCCTGTGCTCCTCTATCTTCCAAGGCTGTGAAAGGAGGGAGGGGGTCGCCGTGGGGGAAACGGGGTCACGCTTCATGTAGAGTCAGCGCTGTATAGCTCTAGAGGTGAGG
Organism: Ctenopoma multispine; assembly: GCA_034779795.1. Lineage (NCBI taxonomy): Eukaryota > Metazoa > Chordata > Actinopteri > Anabantiformes > Anabantidae > Ctenopoma > Ctenopoma multispine. The sequence continues at coordinate 9,584,296 of JAUYWH010000027.1, read as the reverse complement.
GATTTCACTAAGAGCAGATCTAGGAATTGACATGCATTGCTCTCTTCTGAATTTAACCTTATGCCAAAGGTTAAAAATACATTTGAGCATTCCACAAGAGAGGGCAAATATATTGACACTCCTGCTAATAGCTTGCTAAAAAGTAGCTTTTTTATCCATCTTAGCAATGCAAGTTAACAAAAATCTGTAGGATCATATTGACAGCGCTTCCTCTAGCTTGCTCAGTTACACAGCAATTGAAATCGGCACATTGACACCCCCTCGCTCTATTATAAAAGTTTAAATAGTGAAATAGCTACTGAGAGTCATGCATTAAAGGCCTGTTAGCAAAAGATTAGATTAAAGAAGATATAAATGACAATTATGTGTTTACTGGAGGTGCTGGAGATGTGTTTGTGTTTCAGGGAGAAGAGAGAAGAACAGAGAGTGTGTGCACCCAGAAACTGAAACTTGCTTCAGAGACCTCATCAGCAATCCCTTTCCGACAAAGGGGACAGAAAAAGAAAACACAGTGCATGTAAGATAACATACTCCACTTTCTTGCTCTATAGCCCTTTTATTGACTTACTCACATACTGTATAGCTTAATCTGCAACACTAACACTTTGTTTCTGATTGATATCTTACTCCTCTCTCAGTATCTGCCTTTGACATCCACATATTTACATGCAGCCATTGCATGCATCTCCACTAGGTTTTTTTCTTTTCATAAATTCAAATGAGTGATACAGTTTAAAAAGTTGCACTTGATTAAACAGCAAAGCCCTCAAAACATTAAGTGGTGGATATATTCAGTCACCTCTTAAAATATCAGTGAGGACCACTAAACTGTCACCGGAGGCATGCACACATGTACAAACCTAAGTTCCCGCCCCTCCCCGTCTCTCTGTCATTCAGGTGTTTACTGTCATTCATGCTCAGGGTTTTGTATAATCCTCTCACCACACCTGAATGCTCCCCACTCAGTGTCACTGGATTTATTCCCCCAACCCCACATCTCTTACATCCCCTCTCCTCCAGTGCACAGCGTTTTTCATTTTGCATCCCAGCCATTCTTTTACACATGTTGTCATTTCTTATATAAATAACCACAGATAAAAAGACAGTAACAGACATTTTAAGATTTACACACACCGCTCATCGCGTATGTTTTCAGTCATCTCCTCTCATCAGCCAGTTTGTTTGTAGAAGTGCCTTTGCCTGTAGCTATAAATTAGGGGTTGTGATTTAACTCATTGAGACAAAAGGGAAAGACAACGAAACATGAATAAAACAAATGATGTGAAGAAGGTGAGGGGGGAGAGAGATCGAATAGAGGAGGGTGAACTGAAGGCAGAAATGGGCCAGTATGTATTTCTGCTCTACTTTCACTTGGAAGCTTCATTAAGAAGTCTGTTTCCAGAGCATAGTGGAATCTGTATGTGTGTGCATGCGTGTGTGTGCGCGCATCTTCATGTGTGCACGGGGGTGTGTGTATATGTTCATAGGTTAATGTGTAAGATTGTTCAATGCACATACTCTTTTATGCATATACAGTATGTGCAAAATTATTTGTGTGTTCAGTGAGAGAGAGAGCTCTTAAATTATTTACAAGCAGAACTCTCTAATTGGTATCAAGTTTTTAAATGGGGTCAAATGTTGCAGTGCAGTTTCATGCAGTTTTTCTCTTACATTAAGTCTGTATCATTACATCTGATGCTAGAGTTCTGCTACTTCATTGGACTTGAGCCTCTAAATGCTGTATTTCCCTAGGCTCATGCTGGAGAACCATGCTGCCGATGCAGAGGGTGAACAGGTTTTGTCATAATGTTAAAGTTGTATGAGTTCAGCTACTTGTGTCTTTTACATAAACAGCTTTTTTTCAGAGATCTAGTGAGTTGTAAACATCAAACAGAGATGTGCGCGCGCACACACACACACCCACAGAGCCCAAGGCAGCACACAGAGCTGGTATTAGACTTAAGCCCCCTAATAAAGCCAATTAGAATTATACTGTGCGCTGATGAAGGTAACCTTACCAGGGTACTTCTCTCACCTCCATCTATGCATGTGCAGCACGCACATGAACGCATTTGAACTACTTCAACTAAAAATGCCATGCTAAGGTCAGTGTAGTTATAGTTTGTTGTGGATTTACAGTGACATTGTGAAATGTCTTCTTTTTTCATTACCAGCTCTATCTGATTATTTTTAACGTAGGCTTGCTACAGGAGGCAGTTCACAGGAGTTGCATTTCAAATTACAGAATGTGATTAATTTTTCTATGGAGAGGCGCATTACTCTTCTTTATATAGAGGCTAACTTTCTCCTTACATCTGAATCTTTTGTACCGAGTGAACACATCCTGAACCAGTCTATCCACTGTTTGAGCCAGGGTGAAAGTGATATCAGCCCCCATCAAACTTGCAGTAAAACAGCAAACAAGATGACCCTCAGGTTCTTAGGTTGTCAGACAAATAGAGCACGACTGTGATTAAAATAACTCAACTTGGAATTGTAATCCTTTATACTAGTTATTAATGAATGAATAACCACAGTAGCAGTAGTTGCATTAGTGCTACAGTATTATACAATAATAATAATAATACAGTACTAATAATTACTGCCAATCATTGAAAATGTCAAAGTGTTTGCCCAGAAATGTACACAACAACTGAGATGACTTACGCTGGGCACGAATGTGGCATCAATTTTAGTTTACCTTCACTGGCAAAGAAAATTATCTCATTGAGATTTTTTTGAATTTGATCACAGTTGATAACCTTTAATGTAGCAAATGACATACTTTGAAAACTACTTTGAAATGTTTTACTTTAACTTCAGCTACCTGTGTCCTATAATAGGAATAACCTAAAATAAAAAGATATTCCATATCCTTCTGACAGGAATTGAAGCAAGTTCATCACAAGCTGCCTCAAGGTCAAGAGAGACCAGATGGGTCTGACGGTCAAGATGAAGAAAGTGAGGGTGCAGAGGACGAAGCCATACATAATGAAAGACCAAACAAAGATGAGGGAGCTGGAGCATTACACAATTCAGCATTTGCCATATCCAGGTCTGCAACAGGGGTGGGCAAGAGAGGAAATGACCACTCATCAGTCACATCTGACCAGGAGGGTGAGAGGGGTGGTTGCAGAACAGCAAGGCCATGGGAGCTGAGGAAAGAAATATGCAGAAGCAGAGGAAGCAGAGATGTGGTCTTCACCACTTTGCATTTTTTACCCAGGCCAGAGGGAGAGCAATGCAGGCCCGCTGCCAGCATCTTTCCCCAGCTAGTGACAGAACAACATGCCCATAGCAAAGTTTTAGCTGAGACTCGAAAGGTGCGTGTTGATATGGTTATCACCACTAACAAATCTAAATGGTCCAGCTTGCTGCTGTCTTACTTTTCTATTTTGTAACTGAGTACAATGATAATACAGCATATATTTTATAGAGAGTGAATGGAAAACAACTTAAAACATGTGCTGGACCTTAACCTCTATATAGTGTGAATGTCAATGACTAAAACAGCTAAGAGAATCAAATCACTTTGGCTGAGACTAAAGAAGTATACATCAACTGTTTGGCAGTCATCAGGTGTGTCTTTCATAGCTGTCCGCTTTTTTCACTGTAAACTAGTAGGCATGCAGGATTGTATTCTTGTTTTTAACATATGCTTTGTCTCTTTAGGAGAGATCTACACATCTGACAAAATTGTTCCAGAAGTCTGAAAATTATGGCAGCAGTTCACAGAGTTCCAAGCTCCAGCCAAAACCTCCTGCTAGGTGCACAGACCTTGGAGCTCAGAGGGTAACTTCTAGTCACCACTCAAGAATTAGACTACACACTGACCTCAAGTCTTCCCATCTTAGCCCTGGACAGCAAGTTCAGATTTCCACCCCTTCCTTCCACTCAGGACCACAGGTTGAAACCTCTCTTATACACAGTTCATCCATAAAGTCATCGACATTGGAAACATTTTTACCCAGTAGATCCCAGAATTGAATGGGTATGGACAGAGAATGTGCCTTCAATTATCATCTTGATGTTTTTATGGAGGCACCATACAAAACTAAATACTTTTGGCTCCATGGTGACTGGCAGTCAGGCTCTTCTACTCTGTGAGAGCTCTCAAAAACAGACTCCAGATCAGCATTAAAAGGCTCCACTTTACCTCACACTGTGATTTGACAAATATGCGCCTCCTACAAACCATCTCAGTCAACAACGCTCATGAACCTTGACCTCATCTGAAAGCATTATGCTTTGGTTTTACAGTCAGAGCTGCGTGTAGGAGTTGCAGAGTTCTTGAATCACCACATTTCAACAGAACTTGAGAAGGATGAGTTTTTTTTACCCTACATACTACCGAGCCGCATTCATTTTAATACTTACAGTATGTTGTTTATTAAAGACATAACGCCCTCTCAGATCTTGGCCTCTTGTAAGACATTTCATGGTGAAGTGTTTTCATGGGTTCCTGTCTGCAGCATGAGTCACATAAGCATGCTACTAGGGTTCTTTTCAGTGTGAGTAAATTGATTTGTTGCAGAGATAATACTATATGATGAAGTTTCTCAAAGTAAATAGGATGATTACAGGAAACAGAGCTTTCTTTGAGCCTGCTTAGCTCTTTTCTGTGTTTCATGTTTCTTAGAGAGAGTTTCCACATTAGCCGTGTATTGTATGCACACTGGTTATTTGTCACACTGTAGACCACCTTCCTCTTGTCAAGACTTCATTATTTGTGGCACGTTTTCTTTATTCATTCGTTATTACATTTAATCATTATATACATTGAAGAGGACCTTTTTGTCTATAACCTGCCATTGAGTAGCATTTTGGCAATGCTGGGTTAAAATATATCACTCAGAAATGTAAAAGTTTAAATATTCTTTAGTAATATTAATATTTCTTATTAATAGTAAGGCAGTTGTAACACTCTTTTAATAATATATTGTAATAGTTTATTACTTAAGCACTGATTTTACATTTACAAATCATGGTTTAAAATTACTACCTGTAAATGCTAAAATATGATCTCATTCCTGTTCTGCTTTTATCACAGATGTTATAATTTTTAGGTGGGCATACAAAACAAAATTACCTTGACTTGACTCCAAAGGTAGCAAAGGTCTTTAAAAGTGTGCTGAATCGCTTGCTCTAGGGGAGTGGAGAGGAAAACATCAGAAGTGTTTTAGAATTGATTTGGAGATTAGCTTTTATAAATGACAAACTCAGCGCTGACATACAGACATCCTCTACTGATAGGATGGAGACATCTGCCCTCATTCCACCCCATTGTCTCTTTCAGTCTCTATAGTTTGTTTTGGTGTGTGTAAGTGTTTCTTGTGTGTATCACATCGTTGCCCTGTGAGACTCCTGCCAATCGATTCAAGGTGAGACCTGTCGATTAAACACCCTGAGCCTTGCTCACTAGCTAACCCGTGGGTGATTCCGTCCTACCCTTTACACCCACATACACACACACGTTCACTAACAAACACACACATACACACCCACCTCACCTGTCATCCATCAATACCTCCATCGCGGCCTCTATTGATCCCCTCCATCCAGCCTCTTCGCCCCATCTAGTACAACATAAGGGCTAAGAGGACATATATGTAGGTTTAATTTGTGACAGATTTACAATAAAGCTCAAGTTATTATTTAACTCTTCCGACTGCAGTGTTCTCTTTGATTTAGTGCCCTGAGAGAGGATGAGTTACAGCTGACACGGAGAATCTGCTAGGGCTGGAATGGTAGGCACCCGGTTCATAACTCAGCTGCTGAATGTGTAGTTAGTCAATCACTTGATCTGTAATCACAAATGCTGCCAGAAATTACATGAGTGATGAGCTGTAATAAAAGCACTTACTTTTCCTGCTCTGTCTCTTAAGTGTTATTGGCAGACCCCTCTCTCCCAGGAGGCCATGGCTGTGAAACAAAATCCCGATATAAACTGCCTCATTGGTCCCTGCCTCACGCTCTCTCTCTGGTGCACTGTACTGTATGTGTGTGTGTGTGTGTTAATGCAGAATGATCCCACTACAGTATAATACAAAGCTCTTTTTGACAGTCTTTCTTCCACTCTTGGATTGCTTTGCTTTAGGACAAATGATCCTCGCTGCCGTGAAGACAGTCATCTGTGTCTCTGTCATTTATAATCACATACCTGCAGAAGTGCAAGGAAACACAATCCACTGACAATGACTGGTTTTAAGCAGCACTATTAATTGGTCAGTAAAACACATCTTATAAATGTACTTTCAAATATATTGTGCTGTAATTTGCTGCTACTGTTAAAACATTCCTTACCTACACCTCATCTACATCTACAGCCTACAGTATCTGTGGCTCCCAGCTCCACAGCCTCTGACAGGAGGTCATGTGTGACAGTTTTATTGATAGGGACCTCTGTAATAATTACACTGCGTCTTGCATGCACTATTGATCAGGCCTATTGATAAAATCATATTTTACTGTAAAGGTCTGTTGATTTGATGCATTACAGCATAAATCTCTCCTCACAAGCAACTGAGTTGGAACTCCTGCTGCAGAGTGATGGATGTTCCCACAGATAAACACACACATACACACGCACACATGACTATTTATATCTGTTGTTTGAACGGGATACTAACAGACATCGGTTAAAGACAGACAGAGATGTAATGATATCAATATCTTTAGTCCATCCATATAGATAGACATCACATCACATAAGGATGACAAGTGGGATTTGCTATCTAGCCCTGCTCATATGATGTGATATATAAGCAAGAGTGTTTATGGAGGCACTGCTCCATCTTATCATGATTTGTATTGTCAGTAGGGACTGAATCTGCATGGTGGTAATAGATTCTGGTGTGATTCAAATGCCCTGTGAATGGGAAATAGAGATGAATGTGACAGATCATACAGAACTTGTCCTGTATGTAAACGGCCTTTAGAACTGTTGTTCTCATATGGAGGGAAGGGTAGATGGTGTAATGGCTGGTGTGTAGGGAAATGTCATCGCTGGTATTAAAGTGGTAAGAATCTGATCCTCAAAGCTGACCTCTACAGTTGGTGCAATGAAATTGATACGATATCCTGAGGAGAAATATTTTATGCTTTGGCTACTGCAGCTTTTGTGGCGTTAAAGAGGTTTTTGTCATATTGAAGTTGCATGCAAGCTGAAATACAGACTAATGGAGAACTAAACAGAAAGTGTCAGGCAATATACACTAGTGCCTATGGTGTCACGCATTATCACCTTTGATCTTGCCATGGAAAAATGTAATAATAAAGGAAGAGAATGTATTTATTACTTTTGGAGAAAAGGAAAATAGGTCTTTATGGTTCAGGTTAAAAAGCAGCTTACTAGACCGTGTTTCCGCTTTGGCCAGCAGTTCAAAAGCGTGTTTTCTTTTCAGACTTTTCTCTGGCTGGATTCTGAACCACTTGGGGGTACTTTGCAAAGGCTGTGGTGCACCAGTGACAGGCTGGTTTTCACATTTAAGGAGCCAAAGGGACATGGTGAACATGTTCATGTTCAAAAGGCCTGCAAAACTCTAAAACCCAGGATAGAGAAATAATCGCTGGCCCAGTCAGGCCACCGTGCCCCAAAGAGTGACTTTTCCTGCAACATACAGAACAGCCTTTCTGTCTGCAGGAGAGGGATTTTGTCCCTCTTGAAAAAATGATCAGAATCTGATTTCTTTAAGTATAAAACCTATGCCAACTTAAAGTCTTTTGAGGGACTTATAATCCTAAAGAAACTAACAGAGTTTTCTTATGAAACCCAAATGCAGCAAAGCCAATCAATATAGAAAAAAATAACACAGTCTCTAAAAGGCCTGGAAATAAAAATAGGAATTTCCCTGTCAACTGAGGTTCTTACTTCTATAATAATATTAATAATAATAACTGATTATTTATTAATCATCTTGGGGAAATTCTTTGTAGACAGAGAGTTGCATTTTAAGTGTTAGGGGTTCGGGGTTCAGTGTCTTGTCCAGTGACATGTTGCCATGAATCGGGAGAACCAGGAATCGAACCACAACCCTTGAGTTTGTAGACAAATATATTACCAACTGATCCACAGTTGCCCACTGGTACAGAATTGAATCTACTTGTGGAAAAAGGCAAAAATGATAGAATTCAGCTGCCTTTGAACATGTTCACCACTTTTGTGCCACAGCTGTTTGAAATGCTAACATAAAGCTTCTGGAATAGAAACAACACTGCCAATGTGCTCCCCAGAGCTGAAGGGAGAACACAGACCAAGACAAAGGCAGTTTTAATCTGAGCGGGAAGCATACACTGGCGATTCACTGTGACATGGTGATTGATATGAGTGAGTAGTGTATTTACAGAGTCTGACGGGACAGGATAGTGTTTTCTTCCCATCTGTATGCTTATCTACCGCCATAAATCACTGCCAATGGGATGCATAAATGTGGACGAGCAAATGTTGTATTACTCTGGCTCAGGCAATTCCACTCTGACCTTACATTTGGCATTGGTCACTGGTGCTAAATGCATGCCACGACCTTCCTCGACCTTCGGCTATACATATTTAATAGCCATGAAACCTGATGGTTTTACAGATGACAAATGAAAAACACATAAGTAGTAACCATGATGAAACCAAATTATAATTGGCATGACCTGAGTATATGTTTATTAGTATCTCACGTCATTTTCGATGTCTATGAAAAAACTATATAAATGAAGGGAAGATATTATTCTGATTTCCCCTCTCATCGCTCTGTCTCTATTCTTTTGATACCATTACCCCTTGCCCAGCGGTGCTCTGTGATGTCCTATGTCCACTCTAACCTTTGACTCCAGCAAGTGCTTTAAAGGTTCTGCACTTTGCCCTCTCCCATTTGACCTGTCTGAAGTATACCTTTATAATTGCCCCTGTCGCTATCAAATGCACATATGAACGGTTGCAGGGGTAGGGGGCCAAAATCTGTCCAGTAACCTTTTGGCCTCTTGTTCATCCATTCTGCTCAATGCAAGCACCGTAAGCCCTCCTCCCCCCTACGCACAATTCCATACTGTATTAGTCTGCATGTCGGAGTTATTGATGGTGCTCTGGATATATTTTATTGGTCAGTCATGACCTTTGACTGGGGCAATGCAAACACTAACCCCTCTGAAGCTCCCTATCGATATGGATAGATATATAATCTGATGGCTAATAGAAGTATAGCTTTAGAATAGATGGATAGGATAGAATTTTAACACTGTGAGGTCAGCATTACTTTTTTCCTACGAATGTTTTGGGATCAATAGACAGACCACATATTGTTTTGTTTTTTTATAATAGGAGGTGTTCAGTGATGCAGAGGAAACGCAATTTGGAAGAATGGACATTAAGGAAAAACAAATCTAAAAAGGGGAATAATATTGTGTCATATCTATCTATAAGTTTTAGAGTTTCACATTAGTTATTAAAATGATCATATACTTCTCATCTTTGACTGAGAAATTCCAGAGTACAAATAACCAAAATACATGTCCCATCCTCCTGTTGCCTTCCTTTATTCCACATAAGTCTCTTCGTCGAAGGAAGTGTAGCTTGTACTGAAGCACCCACAATTAGGATAAGCCCGACCACAGCTGGACAATTACCTGTCAACTAACCTTTTCCGGAGACACTTAAGAATGTAAGGACCCCTGAGGATAGAGGTGCCCTGAGTAGAACAAGCACTTGAACAGGCCAGAGAGGGAGGACAGGAGAATGTAATGTATGAGGATGGAGGGGTGGAGAGAGATTGACAAAGAGAGAGGAAAAATGATAGAAATAGAGAAAAAGACAGTATCATGGTGAGATTACCTAATCCTCTGTCTGAGAGGAGTATTTGAAGGGCTTGGTGGTGTCAGACATGAGGGGGCTTTGTGGAGGTTTACCCTGGAGAGGCCAGCTTAGGAGGGGATCTTGTGAAACACCAGGTGACCAGTGCTCTCTCCCTGTGCACAAACGTCAGTCCGTGGATTTGTAAACACTGTTAAATTGATTGCAGGGAGCTGATGAGATTTCCCTACAGCCTAGGTCATTATCACATTGTGTACAAGCTCTAATTCACTTGTACTGATTCTTCTACAAGTTGTCACTCTGTTATGTTTTAGTTTTTAATGTGAGTGATATTGTTGTCTCTCAGTAGTTCATATGTGTCACTTTATGAGAAAGTGACAAACAGAAACTGAAAAACAATGATTTCATTTCCTAATGCTTGGTGCAGCATTTTTGACAACGGACAGTGTGTTACAGTCTACCTTGATGCGCATGTGGGTGAGTTTCAGCACTGTATGATATCTGATCCCAAAAACCCTGCAGGGCAGCCACAGCAAATCAACAATGGATTAATGGATCTGGTTCTGCTCATAAATCACTGTGGGATTGGAAAGCATTCGAGGACAGTCAGCCTGTAGTGGTGTGCTTAATGTTACAGGCAGTTTGGGTTTCCCATCGTTCATAGCAGTGACAGGGTTGTAAAGATGTGGCAGCGTCTTATGTCTGCATTAAATCAGTGAATGTCAGAAATGCTGGATTGTCAGTCTGCAGCGTGGAGAGTTGTAACGACACTGATTCACTGGTACAGAATTGTTTATCAATAACTCCAATGTTTTTTCGTTGCTGTTAAGGTAGAGTAGGATAACTTCATCCACCATAGCAAAAGCTGTGTTGTGCACACATGCCCTAATTCAGGGGTGTCAGTACAACCCTTCAACCTGGCCACCTTCAACCTAGTGCAGCAAGGCGTTGCCATAGATCACAGTGGTTAACAGTTAGCTGTTCCTGCAGGTGTGTAGGGAATGTCAGTAACTGCTTCCATTACTGGAGAGAATGGCCCAACTCCCACAGCCCCCTCCAGACAGCGGTGTCATTACCCATCCATTGTGAGGCCTGAGAGGGAGCTGTAAGTACAGCAGACTTATGGCTTTGTTAGAATGTCTGGATGGTCTCTTCTGGCTCAGCACAGGATAAGAAAGGACAGTAGTATGGAAGGATAGCCAGATAGAGTGATAGAGAAGGAGGATGAGGATGAATTGAATACCCCTTGATGCCCCCCCCCCATCCCAAGGTGCTCATGAGTAGAGTGCAGGCTGGAGGGTGGGGAGGGTTATTTGGAGCTATTTTTACAAGAAACTGGTTGATTTGTCTTAGGCCATTACCGTCTATTACAGCTGCAAGTCTTGGGGAAAAGGTGGGAAGCGGCAGACGCTGGCATTCTGCCTAAAGAGAAATCAATGAAACAAATTAATCCTTCGCAGGCTGCGGTGACACAGTAATCCATCATTCAGGGGGCGCTTTTACACACTGAATCAGTGAGCGAGGAAGGGAGGTGGAGGGATTGGGGGTCGGAGGGCTGGGTTAGTGGGTGCGCGGTGGTTGAGGGAATGTGGGAGAGAGAGCGGTACCGAGGCCCTGGGGGACAGGGGCAGACATCCATGCTCTGGTAACACGGGGGTAACAGTGGGTGGTGATAGCGAATCACGTGGCTCTGAGCCCTTCCTTTACATCCTTGAGCTGCCTGTGGACACACATAGCAGCAGGAGGAGGAATGGGACATAAACACAATCAGTTGAACTGTACCATGGACATGACCATGATTACACACATATGCCTACACATATTTTCCATGTTGCCTGTCATTTGCTGCCAGCTTTAACCCCACCAAGCTGATAGTTAATGGTGAGCGTGATGGAAGCTCTGAGCTTTATCATTTGTTTGCATTGGAAACACAGGCAGCAAACTGGTCATTATGACATGGACATAAATGGGATTGGAAAAAGGGGAATGTGATACAGGGACCATCAGATGGAGGGAGGAGGAGACAGCAAAATCCATCCTTTTCTTACCATTCCAGCTGCAACTTCATTATTTGACACCACTTTGTTGCACTTCTGTTTTAGAGCCTAGTAATGGTGTTATTTGAAATTGTAGATCATTATAGCAACAGACCTAGGATCAGGTGTCCCCACAGATACAGGAAGCTCACTGCCCTCTTGCCTTAAAATGCTAAACTACACTAAAGCACAGCCCACCATTTTGTTATTCAAAGCAGAGAACCATATACATGCACCCACATTTGCCACAGTGATGCGCCTGTGCACAGCCAATTAGACCTCAGATCTATCCGTGTGATTTAGTCATGTGATCAGCTGCCCTGCGAGGAAACAGTCCTGTCCAAGCCAAGATCCATGTGAAGCAGCTGTACCCTCCAATGAATCACATAACAGCTGACATCAAATGATATCACAATTCCACTGGGAGTGAGAAGAAAAAAAACACACACACACAGACACATACGCACATATCAGATTGATGTGTTTTTATTAAGAGCTTTGCTGTGTTGCATTGCCTTTTAGTAATATTACATCATTATGAAAGCAAGTTCAAGAGCACGATCCACTCAGTGTTACCGTATCAGCTGGCGTTGCTGGTCTCCAGGCTTCACTGTGGCTCCTCTGTGGCTCGTTTGTGGAACTGTAGCTGCTCTGCTGACGTTCATTGATGGTGACTCTGAGTGTTTTTACAGCAGTGACTTGAAGCGAGAACTCTGATAGAGGGTCATGACGATTAGGAACCCAGGGTCATTCAATGAAAAAAAAAAAAAAAGCTAATACAGAAACCCAACAACCAGAATCACTATTTGTCGTGTCATTGTAATAGAGAGTGCCAGTTACCTTAACCAGTTTCTCCAAAGAGGAATTCCAATAGCTCCCTTTTCCCCCTAAAGACACAGGTGGTAGCATTCTGTGGAACAGCATGTTAGAAAATCAGAGAAAATAGTGGGTGGAAGAGAAAGGGAGGGGGCAGCGAGTGTGCTGTAAGAAGAGAGAAGGGAGGGAGAGGTTGAGATTGTGCCGGGTGGGGCAGTAGAGAGGAAGGGTAAAGGGAGTAAGAGTGGTCAGAGAGCAGAGAGAAGGCGAGTAGGGAGGGAGGGTGGCGGGGGGAGTGAAAGGATGGAAAAATGTGGGGATATTGCAGCAGAGCGGATGGTGTGAGGGAGGCAGAGTGAGAAATGTTGCCGGAAATGCTAGAGCCAGCAGCGTGTGTAAAAAACCACACTGCAACATTTCTCATCTTTGACATTGCTGACAAGCTTTCCAAACACACACAGTGTGCACTCAAAGTGCAGAGTTGTAATATCCAAATGTTTAACATGGCTTCTCTGTTCTGAGATCATACTCTTTTCTTTTCTTTTGTAAACAAGACACATGTTGGTGATATTAGATTTAACCAATGTTGCAATTCCTAATTGGAAGAGTATGTGCACCACAGCAAAAATGATAAAATATATTTATGTGCAATGAGAACCTTTATCTAACCTCTATCTAAGTTGTGCAGGAGACAAACTGAGAGGAGTGAAGGGGTTAGGAATGACGGATATGAGGAGAGGGGAGGAGGAGGAGGAGGAGGACACGAGATTGTTGTGGAATGTTTGCAGTTCTGTCCAAAACTCGACCATCTCATTTGTCAGGGCTCGACCCCAACTCTGGAGTCAAAGGTCAAAGGGAACATCTGAGGGAAACAGACACTGCTGACACACACACACACACACACACACAGAGACACACAGACAAGTAAACATACAAACGTGTGAGTGTCTGTGAGTGCTCTCTCCTTCAGCACTCACATAATTCAACCTCATGTGGAGCACACCTGTATATATCATCATTAATATCGATCACAGCCTTATTTGTTTTATTAATACTGACTGTTATGTTGACCTCTGCATTTGAAACGCCATGCTATGACAAGATCAGCTGCCAGTTTTCCAAAAAGTATGCTTTGGTCTTACTCCAAAACAAATCATTACAAAGCGGTTTGAATTCCAGGACGCTTGGATTCAGTTTTGAGTAGAAAAGCTAGTAGTTGAAAAACACACGATCCAGTTATGTATGAAAAATGAAATAGATAAAGGGCAGTTTCTTGAACTCTATTTTGAGACTGACTATTAATTAAGGTTATATTTAAAGTATATCATGTACGAGTAGAGTGCATCTAGCTTGTACTGTACCTACACGACTGTTATGCCAAATAATCCTTAACACTTACACCATACCAAGTAGTTGTATTTGCTGTCACTGTCCTATAATCAAACAGCACTTGCCATAAATTGCATCTCATCCTTGTCCGGGTGTGTTTCCAGACTCCCGGCCACTATGTTGCTCTGTGCCTGCGAGGAGACAAAAACACAATCCTGGTTACAAAGGACAAGGTTAGTGCCGCTGAATCACTCCCACAGACTCCCTGCTTCAAGTTTCCAGTTAAAGTGAGGATAAAGCAGGCATTGACAGTGCGCTTGGCCCACTTCAGTGACTGACATAATGACTGGACACCTGTGAATCACATGACACTATAAGACAATAGCTGACAGAAGCCACACCTTGCACACTGAAAATGCTAGATTGAATTACAGTTAAGTTTTATGAATAATATATGTCTGCAAATGAATTGATGAATTGATTTGCAGACATTAGCACACATTTACTATATATGGCTGGTATCTAGTAGCATTCTTCTGTAACCTCTGTTAGGAAACAAATTGTTCATTTTTAGTGTTTAAAATGCAGCCTCCCTCCTACTCTTTCCGCTCTAAAAAAGAGACAGGTAGCACAGTAGCTGATATTCAACGCTTTGAGATGCAACTTAAATCTTACACCTTTGTCATTCTTTGGCCGCAGACATCAAACAGGTGCTATGAATAATTTATCTTAAGAGTTTCACATTGATAAGGTCACAATCTGCCAGGTCTGGACACTAAACACAGGACACCTCCACACCTTCACTTGACTGTCTTTTTACACACATGTTCCCTCACACGCAAACACCAGACACACACAGTTCAAATGAAAATACACAAAATCTCAAGAGGGATTTGTCTGTGAGTGTGGGTGTGAGATAGAGGGAGTATCTTTTGGTTATTTTTTATAAAGTTTTTAGTTAAAAATATATTATATATTAAGAAAGATATAACTGCACTGGATAAAATGCCAATACTGGTTCTGTATTTCAGTATTATAAATAATGTGTCAGTTGTTCAGGAGGCTTGAGATTATAGCAAAACTTTGAGTTTCATATCCCTTAATGTATTAATTTATGGCATAAAATATTTTCAAGGTTGCTAAACTTAAATGATTTTTTTTTTTTTTTCTTAAACTGCCTCTCAGAGTTTGTGGTGAGATAATTATCTGTTTTCTCTGTAGTGATGTAAACTAGACAGCACCAGTGTGCTCTGTCATTCTCGGCTCCAGCATGCTCATGGTTCAGCTACACTACATTTCTAATTAAGCCCCTGCTGTGTGTTGGTTTTGGGGAAAATAATGCAGTGCTGATGTGATGCCACTCGTTCAATTGCAAAGCAAAAGTTAAAAAGACAACAAATTGAACCAAAAGGGAGGCAAACTCTGACCCGGAGTTGGAAATCACTGCAAGACAAGTTACCAAGAGAACTAATTAGTTCACATATATATTGTATATAATTAATCGTATATTCTTTCAGATTTTCTCAGTTTCATGTTTGGTTTGATGTGCCATAAGAAAGTGAGTAAAGACTTTTTTTTTTAAAGAAGGGTCCACTATTTACTACACCACCTAGACAGTGACAGGATACTTTATGACGGTGAGCTATGTCATTTTTCCCTCCCCTTTTCTGAAAGCACACAGGGAATCACTCCTCCACTGCGTTGCCCCCTCCTCTCCTCCCCTGTCTTTCTCTTTTTGTCTCCCCCCCACCCCCCCTAATAATCGCACACTTCTTAAAAATTGTTTTGCACTCTTCTGTGTCGGAGGGTAATCTCGCTCTTTTGTCGCTGAGCTATATTTCTACTGTGTGTCGTCGGATAATGTGAGGATGGGATGAAAGGTAATCTGCGTGCAGAATTCTTAAAGCTCCCTTATCCTTGTTGAATTTCTCAAGAATTCCACCTTTGCCCTCCGGTTTCCCTGAAATAAATTACTTTAAGGGTGAGATGCCTTCACGCACCCACGTTTAGGTGCCGGTTTGTATAGCCTATTGGCTTCTTTAAACAGACAGGTATTAAGTCTTATTTTAATTCACTTTATTCCTTAAGGCGGCGTCTCTCCCTAGATATCTCATAGGTACTTAGGGAGTAAAATAAATGATTTGCATTAAAATAGATCTGTAATATAAAAAAGAATCGTGCTGTGTTGATTACAATGCTGCATCGAGTTAATATAAACAGGTCGTTTGTAAACCTGTTCACCGAGCATGGACGGTGACAGCCCAAATCTGATAAAACATTTCCTCCTGTTAGTTACTTTTCAGTTCTGCTTAGTTTACTCTGTGCGTTTGGCTGCTGATTGATATACGGGAGGCTTCCTTTCACCGTGGATCCCTAAGACGTACACACGCTGCTGAAAATGTGTTTCTCTTCATCCAGCTTCATCTGCTACTTTAACTTTGGTTTTTGGTGTACTACAAAATTACAGTGTTTGCACTGTGGAACCACGAGGGTTTGAGTGCTAATGGATTTATAATCTCCGTCTCTGGGACCATCCAAAGTAATTAGCACATAGGCTCTAAAGAAATGATGGTTAGTGAGCAATAAAGCCATTGCCCATGGCATAAACTGACAGTCCCTCTAACTTAACTCTAACCTCAAGCCTAATTGGGAAAGTCGTTGCAGTTATTTTCCTCAATTATAGTATGGGATGCAAAAATCCTGGAAAGAGACTTTCAGTTATTGCGACGAAAACGGAAGGATCTCACATCTCTGGAGACGCGAGGCCATATTAAAAATAATGAGGAAACTAACAATAATATCTACATGCGAGCTGCAGTGTTTCGCGGGATAATGCAGTTTTACAGCTGAACTAAAGTAATTTTATGGTAAAAAGATAACTTTCATAAAACCGCACACAATCTTATGATGAAGTAACATGGAAATTACCAGGATGATTATAACAAACATAAAGTTTTATCTGCACTGTCTACACAGACTGTCGTTTACATGTGTTGAATTTAAATTGATAGAAACTCTCCCTGTGCTGTGTAGACACTTTCCAGTAATAATTAATAATCATCCTAATTTGTCAACTCTTGTTGTCTGTTAAATGCTCCGGTCTTGAATTGCTGTAGCCTGTAGGCTCAACGATATTTCCACTATTTCTCACGAATGGCCTTTCCATTAAGAGCGATTAGATTATGTCTATTGAAAGTTGCTGATCCATAGAAAAAAAGCCAGCGGATAAAAGGCGATTTCGAGTGACCTTCTCGTCCCTTTCACACCAATCTGAGCCCCCAGAATAATTTGGGGATCAGATTTGGACAAAAAGAAGCAGCACCCCCCACCCCCACACACACACACACACACACACACACCACCTCCTCCCTTCTCAACACACAAGCACTCAAAGCAACAAAACCTCCAATTCAAGCATAAGAAGGAGTTTGATTTCTTTAAAATTAGGACTTGCGAAAATATGAAGTGTTAGTGTTTGTCTTAGTGTTCAGCGCAGTGCGTCCTTCCTCTTTTCCCTCATAACGTGTATATAGTTATATTATAACTATATATATATATTATATTTAAAGTTATAGAACTAGACAGATGAGAGAAGTTACTTTACTGTAACAACCGTGTTTCTGCTTATCAGACTTCTTCAAAATCACTGTGAGCTTTATTTTGACGATATGATCCCAGTTAAAAAGAAACCAGCATTCATCTCTTACTGTTACTTCAGGTTTACTGCTTACATAGCAACCAAATGATCCGGAAGCACATTTGCACAGAGAAATTATACTCAGCATATTGATGAAAGGTAGAAAATGAACAATGTATTGAATTAAATGCATTGTCAAAGTGAAATATATGATGTAAGGCAGGTTAAACCTACGCAACCTATTGTTTTTGTTCTAATGGCAAATGTGAAACACGTTGTGCTAATGTCAGTGAGTTTATATCGTCGGAAAACGTATAAAGCAACAGATAAAACAATGCACAAATCACCGTCCAAACTAAATAGGGTGACACTGTCAGCAAAGTGTTTAATCCCTAAGTCGCGTAAATGAAGTTACAAACTTCATTATTAATGACAATGACTTTCCCCTGCTACACATAAGCACAGTCCAAACAAGTGTAAAGTTTGTTTGGAGGTTTGAAGTTAAATCTTATTTACACACATGTTCAATTTCATTATTAATCAGCGTCTATTATTCAAACACCAGGAGCGACCAGAACACAAAAACATGGAGATACTAGGCTACGCTCACGAAGGCGTGCTTCACCTTATTCGGTTTGGTCGCTGACTGATTTTAATTTGGCAGGAAGGTGTTGAAGTCGCAGGGATCATTAATGGCTGTGGCCCTCACAGCTCGGCGTCCTCGAACTTAACACTAGTGTGTACAGAGAAGGCGTTTTGAAGCAGAGGCCCCCCTGGACAAGCGAGTCGCCCTCTAAGCCAATACAATGTCTTATTGACTGTATGCTGTGGTTATTACCGTGATGTGATTACACACAATCAATGAGAAACATACTCGGACCATTTCTAAACCTGTACACCCGTTTGCATCATTTTAAACGCTTAAAACGCGTTCCTGTTGTCATCTGTTGTTTTATTGGAGGGGAGGGGGCTTGCACTTATGACCTCAGTATTTTCCCCACTGATCGTGCTGCTCTTTGGTTTCAGCTGTGCTAAAGCTGCATTTTTGGTGATGCAGACTGTAACTGTAAAAAGGACATCAATTATTGATCATCACAGATTTGGCTAAACTCTTATGTAATTTATATTACTATAAATATTTAACTAAAGGAGTCCTCTGACACATCTTTCAGTCAAGGGAATTCTGTCATAGATAATCAATTCGTGTATTATTCGGTTCTGGTTAAAATAGAAAGTCAGACTAAACGTTAATATTTCAAAATCATTAATTATCGGCTGCAAAGAACAGCATCAGGTTACAGTATATGACGGCTACTGTAAAATGCGCGAATGCATTCATTATCATTATTAAGACGTGTGTAATAATAATTTAATTATGGAATTCTTTGCATGTTTTGTGTAGGTTGATACATGACAGAGACGTGCATATTTAGCTGTTCAAATGAGGGAACTTGGAAATCTTAAAGAGCGAGAAAATGAATACTATTAACTCTGTGTATCCATGGGAGGATTAAGTTAAATGCTATTAGGTTGTTTTACAAAGCTGCTAAACGCGCAGTTTGTCCTGGAATAAGTTAACCTGACCTACATTGTCACATAATTTATTTTATATCAGTTTTCATTACGGTCCCTTTGCATCAGTAATGCTGCTTTGATAAATTACATTGCATGTCATCTTACATTTCCTCGCTTCAGCCTTTTCTGACACATAATGCTGTCCTTTCCGGGCGCCTGAGATTTTGCACCCGTCTGTAATATTTGCGTTGGATGGTATGGTGGCTGGACTGGCACATGGAGCAGTGTAAAAGATGGACAACGGCTGGTCTCCTTGATCAGCCTTTTAATCCGGCGACACTATCGCTGAGACAAACAGACTGCTATCGATCTTTTCATTATGTGTTCAAACAACAAATAGCCTTGCAGGTGCGTGCGCGGGATGTGCGAAAAATAAACTCCCATGTCCAGCAGTGCTACAAGCAGCCGGTAACAACATTACTGCTATCTTCTGTACAAATCACCGAGGACAGCTGGGAAACGGAGGAATGAGTCGCGATAGTCGGTGATAATGTGGAGAAACGACGCGACTGTTCACTAGTTTAAAAAAAAGTTGTGAGTTTGACACTGGCCGGGTCCGGTACATAGTTTGAAGTTAGTGGTCATGTGGTGTGACACAGAGAATTTAGGCTCGCATTTAGAGCCATGCGTGTGTACCGCAGGAGAAGTGAGTAATAAACAGTGTACTTGCCTTGTCGGTGCCTTGTTTTATCCAAGTAGAAAGCTGCTCCTCCACTAGTAACCGCCGCCGCTGGTGCTTCTTCTTTTAATGTCCTGTTGTCCACTTTCTCCTTTTTTCCTCGCCGTTTCCCAGCTTTCTATTAGAGCTTCTACCCTGCTCCCATTCGCTGTCTCTCTCACTCTCCTTTTTTCCTGCGGAGCCCCTTTCCAATCTGGGGAGTTAAATCTTAATGATACACTTACAGAAAAAAATCTTTGTCCGATTTAATCTTATTGGTTTCACTTTTTCAAAGAGCTGGAGACATGGCCGGGGAGTTTCATTGGAGTGTCCGAGACAGGGACGAGTGAGAGCTCCCTTGTTGAATACTTAAAAAACAACCCATCCCTCCTATGCGTTTCCAAAGGGGGCACTTGCATATTTAGGCTGCATTATATCTGCTATTATCTCTGTGTGGTTAACGATCTGTACACAATGACGTTTATTTAGAATAAACAATAATTCTGAGTAATAATAATGCTCA
This sequence comes from Ctenopoma multispine, assembly GCA_034779795.1. Lineage (NCBI taxonomy): Eukaryota > Metazoa > Chordata > Actinopteri > Anabantiformes > Anabantidae > Ctenopoma > Ctenopoma multispine. The sequence goes on along the minus strand of JAUYWH010000027.1, from coordinate 9,563,926 downwards.
TTTTTCTCCAGCGTGATGTAGCATATTACTGTATTTTTGGAGATTATTACGCACAACATATGTCTCTATATTCTATGTAAATAACATTCAACCAAAACGCTAGTGTACTTTTAAGACAATTTCAGTTTGGTTGTAATACAAAAGATAAGTATTTTTCTACTTTGAAAGTTTTTTTCTCCCTTATATAACCTTAACATCAAAGGATTGCACTTTTCAGAAATCTATAAAAGATAAGAGGAAAACAGTGCGCATAAATCGGCGTGTCTCTTATTTTTAAAACCCACTATTAAGTTTTAAAAATGTTTGTTTGATGACTTGTGCATGCATTAATATTAGGTTGTAATTGTACAATGTACGCTAGATGGCAGCGCGATCCAGACGTTTTTGAGTTGGAGCGGTAGAAACCCTGCAGAAACCCTGATACAAAAAAGCCGGAATCCCCATGCAAATTCTCAGCAACTTCACATGATTTTGAATTACTGTCATTATTAAGACATAATGTGACACCAGCTCGTGATAGTGGAGAGTATAAGACCTTGGTAATTATTGAATATTGCTTATTGCTCCGTCTAATTTTAGTGATTTTCGACCGCTGGCACGGCATCCCGTTTGTACAACACTCTGTGTTTTATGCATCAGTCTTACCGTTGGCATTTTTCATCGCTTTATAAGCTCGTTTAAACTAAATTGTAAGTTTTAATCAGCGAGACTGTGCAGATTACAGGCGCGGATGTACCGCAATGCGCATGCCAAAGACAAAACATCGTGTGAAAACATAAATCCGCTTAAAGGCAATAATGACATCCGTTAATTTTATAATTAAGATACCGGTCCAAGACAAACCATTTTGAAACTTTGGGGAATTTCTTTCGCCGCTGAACACAGTTTTTGGTTTATTTGCCCTGCGTAAAAGCTTTGTCCCCCCTTTGCCTTTACCCCGCTTTTTTCTGCTATTCTATCCAGGGTTTCTTCCTCTTTTTGGTGACAATAGACGGCCCATACTAATCAGGTTTCAAAGTAAATAGCAGCGCGGGGCGAGCTCAATGTAAATTGTGCCTGTCAGAGCCCCCCAGCCCCTCCAGTCGTAGATGGCAACACTGCAAAAAATATCCATCCTCAGACGTCAGTCAGTTCACTATTGAGTCTGGAAATCACGAATTTACCCAAACAGGAGGCTGAAGCTTGTATCGTGTCGAGATGCTTCTACTTGTTTCCAGTGCCAAACGACACATAGCTGTACATTTATTACACCGACTGTTCTTTGCTCAGTGAACCTCCTTGATTACTGTGCCGTATTCCAAGATACTGTTAGAAAATCTACAAACGACGCAAACTGCAAATGCAAACAAGTAGAATTTAGTAAATTGCACTTGCGTTTTTCCTTACTGTTTTATTTTTTCAGTGAGAATACAATTTTTACATTCGAACACGAGACCCGGTGACTTATCGGGATGGACATTTTTTGCAGTGAATGAACGGAGGGGGACTTTAACCAATGGAGAGAAAGAGAGGGCTTGGCTATAACCTTAGCCTCCCATTTTCTCTCTCTCCCTATCCCCCCTCTCCTCCTCTCCTCCTCCTCTATGCAGGGCTCTGGCCAGTCAGTCGCCTTTGATTATCAGTCTCCAGCAGCCCCTCTCTTGGCTCCTTGACATGAGCACCATATAAGGCGCAGCGATCTCCATAGAAACGTGTCAGTTTCAATAGTAGTGTCAAAGTTCACTATATACAGACATTCGCGCAGATCCCCCGTTTCGGAAACATTGCTCTGCTGGTCCTCCCGTTTAAGCGCATTCATTTTTGGGTCTCTCCTTCTTCTTGCATATTCTATTAGTTGTTGGTGTTTTTCCTCTTCTTTTTTATCTTTTCTCTTCGTATCTCCATTCCTCCTGCTGGAGAGAGGTGAAACTATACATGGGCTCTTCATTCGGCGACGCGGTTTTTTCTTTCGCTGCTGGGCGAGATGATGAGGTTTATTTAAGAATATAGATGTAAAAATCCAGCTCTTCAGTTTTTCCTCCCCTCCTATACGGCAAAGACGGGAGTGTAAAGGAGCAAGGGGAAGAAAAGAGAAAGGAATTTATCTCCGCAGCACTTTGGATCGCGTGTCTTTCCAGCAAAAGGTTTTTTTTACTCGTTCCTGCGTCCATGTGAATCGCTCCTGCCTTTCCTTTGTGGCTATTTTATATCAAACTGCAATTTATTACGTCTGGACTCGGGTTTTCCTACAAGATTAGGGATTCCTGAATGGCTGACTGCAATATACCTTGGAACTGGCCTCCCGATACTTGCATATCCTGATCGGGTGCCTATTCAATCGCCCTTCTGTATTTTGAATGTATTGATCGCGTTCTGCTCCCCTTCTTACCCCATATGAGATTGCGTGCTCCGATTTGACTTTGCACTGCCCCGTCTTTTGAGATCTCGTTTTTTTCCTCCACTAGGCTTTTTAAACACCGGCGATCATTTCGCTTTATAGCACTTTCCGGGGCCGAGATATGGCAATGGTAGTTAGCGTCTGGCGAGATCCGCAGGAAGACGTGGCCGGAGGACCTCCGAGCGGCCCCAACCCAGCAGCGCAGCCGGCGAGAGAGCAGCAGCAGGCGGCGTCTGCGGCGCCTCACACTCCGCAGACCCCCAGCCAGCCGGGACCCCCGTCCACACCGGGGACCGCCGGGGACAAGGGGAGTCAAAATTCTGGACAGAGTCAGCAGCATATTGAATGTGTGGTTTGCGGAGACAAATCCAGCGGCAAACACTACGGCCAGTTCACCTGCGAGGGATGCAAAAGTTTCTTCAAGAGGAGTGTACGGAGGAACTTAACATACTCATGTCGTGCCAATAGGAACTGTCCCATTGACCAGCACCACCGAAATCAATGCCAATACTGCCGGTTGAAGAAGTGTTTAAAAGTGGGAATGCGGCGGGAAGGTGAATATATATTTTTAAAGCCCACTCATGATTACGTATCCTAGTAGCAGACGAGTAGAGCTGCCATGTTGCATTAAGGTCACAGGCTATATGGCTGGCCATACTGCAGTCTCTGTCCATGTTTTTTGAGGGATGTTTGCATGACTGATTAGTCTTTCTGCCTATGAGAGGGGGTAAAAGGCCAGTGCAGCCACAGCAGCTATGCTTGTTGTGAATGCAGGTCGCCCAAACAAAGCGGCTCGTCTAGCTGACCATTTCATGTTGTTTTTCTTGCAGTCTAAACTCTGCTATTATCAAGCAGAGACATTAGTTCCAACAGGCCCATTTTATCTATAGGTTTTAGAGCAGAACAGGCGGTGTGTGTGTGTGTGTGTGTGTGTGTGTGTGTGTGTGTGTGTGTGTGTGTGTGTGTGTGTGTGTGTGTGTACAGTTTGCAAGGCTAACAGTCGCTTCCATGCGTGTGTGCAGCTTACTAATTTATAAATGTACAGTATGGTTTGTAAGATGTGTGCGTGAATGCAGAATGAACACACTTCAAACCCACGTCTCCCTCCAGCTCTCATGCTGACTAGACAGCTCAGACACACTGAATAATGCCGCTGAAGTTGTTCATGGCTCATTATTTTCGCCTGGTGCATTACAGGCCGTATAACTTTCCTCTCTATGTCAAGTGTTTTATTCCAAATTATGCAATCATCCCTCAATTTAAATTGACTATTTGCAGTACACGCTAAATGACCACGTGTGACATGCAGTGAGGTGCATTAATATTTTATTTTTAATATTAAACAATAGCTCAATTCCTTTTATTAACTAGCTGACCTTTCGGTGTGGGTAAAATGTATAAATGTGATAGCGTTTAACAGTAATTATCAGTCATATTTGTAATATGTTTGGCCACAGGTAATAATTATTAATATAAACAAAAACCAAGTGTAAAATTACAGACGTAAGATACTGTATGCAATATGCAGCTATGTCTTGAAAAAATTCTAACAGTAAAATTGTTAAATTTACTTTTGGATAGGAGAAAATCTGTGTGTGTTTGCTGTGTCAAAGTGATTTTATTTTTGTTTTGTATAAAGCCAATGTAGCCTGCAACCCTAAATACAAATGCAAACAGTGCTGGGGTAGAAGGACACAGCACATCTATTTTGATGGGATGTTAAGGCTATCGATAGAATAATTTGCTCTGGAATATTATAGTGTTACAAACAGCATACACTAGTCAATATGTTTTTGGAAAGCGTGCTGAATTTAGATGTCAGTGCAAGCCGTTTTACTGAGAAAAAAAACACACCAGCTGTAGCTTGCTTGACGGTTGTAGTACTTATGAACAATGTTTATCAGTCCTGGATGCACATTTCCTCTTTTTCTCTTTCTTTTTGTCAGCGGTTCAGCGAGGACGAATGCCTCCAACCCAGCCCAACCCAGGTCAGTACGCGCTGACGAACGGGGACCCTCTGAATGGCCACTGCTATCTGTCCGGATACATCTCGTTATTGCTGCGGGCCGAGCCTTACCCGACGTCCCGGTATGGAAGCCAGTGCATGCAGCCCAACAATATCATGGGCATCGAGAACATCTGCGAACTGGCTGCTCGTTTGCTCTTCAGCGCCGTGGAGTGGGCGAGAAACATCCCTTTCTTTCCCGACCTGCAGATCACCGACCAGGTGTCGCTTCTCAGGCTGACTTGGAGCGAGTTGTTTGTGCTTAACGCGGCCCAGTGCTCCATGCCTCTGCATGTGGCCCCTCTGCTCGCCGCAGCGGGCCTCCACGCCTCCCCGATGTCCGCTGACCGCGTCGTGGCTTTCATGGATCACATCCGGATCTTCCAGGAGCAAGTGGAGAAGCTTAAGACCCTGCACGTAGACTCGGCAGAGTACAGCTGCCTCAAGGCCATCGTGCTTTTTACATCAGGTGGGTGTCCAACATGTCACAGAAGAACGTGTCTATAATCAAATGAGGCCTAGTTGCTGTAATGGTACTGGGAGCGAGACTGGCAGGGCGAAGCTCTGTGCCATCAAGAATATGGCTGTCAAGTATAGACTGGTCACAAATCTGAGTTTACGAGATGTTTGTGTCGCCGATGCAAAAGCCATTTTGTCAACTGCCTGCTACATATCCACTTACATGCATTCCCATGTCAGTTGTAGCCGCAGCATAAGACGTGTAAACAAATCCAGATTGAGTGAGCGCATCAGGTTTTCAAGTGCAACACTCAATTCTTTTTTTTTTTAAATCGGATATAATTGACAGGCTTACCTATGTAAATATTTCATGCAATTTTGAGTCTAAACTTTTTCAACACGTCTAAGGCAAGACTCAGACTGTAGGTTCGCGTCCATAAATTTTGGAACAGGTGTCAAATAATAGAGCGAAAAGATGAAATAGTGTATCACTGGGTGATATATGACAGCTGATGCATTTACGAGTGTTGTTGAATGCTTTTATCCTTGTTTTGCGTGCGCAAACACATGTCTTAGGGGGCAGGAAATAATCCTTAGCAGACTGAGATCAAAAAAGCTGATGGAAGTTGACTCACATGTCAGTGCATCGCTTCTGTAGGACACAGACTAGCACACAGCAGACTGTGGATTAATCTTAGCTGACCTATTAATTTTCTTACTTATTGAGAATAGTTTCTCTTGTCGCACACGCCTTAAAAAGTCGTGCAAAGCAATTTTCAAAAGTAACCTACATTGTTGATAGCTTAATTGATGGCTGACTGGGGCAAGGTCCTAAAGGTCCTCATTTACTCTCGGTGCGTAATTTAGCTGCTATTTTGGAGTTGGTTGTGTACGCTTAGTGCCATTAGGCCTGTTATGTCAAGGGAATCTGGTGATGATGGAAAGGAAAGGGAAAGTCTAAACTAACGCACACAACCTACCTCTGGACTTACTTCAAAGTTTTGAACTCGTTGCTTAATATTTGGCCCATAACAAAATTCTGTAACGTGGTTGTGCATAATCTATAATTGAAACACGTTTGTTACAAAATATTCAGCTTTACTTTAGTTTTTTTATTTAGGTTTATATTGAGATAATTACCACTTTCAATATCCCTAGAAAGCGTCATAACTCGATTTTACAGAGTGATTACACCAGTCTTGTTGTCTTGCATATTTCAGTAATTATTGTTTATTTATTTACTGGTACTCGCGTTTACAAATGCATATATTATATTATAATATATTATATTATATTATATTATATTATATTATATCCAATACCATCTTACACTGTGTATTAATTACTAATAAGATATATACAATCGGGATATAAATTGTCCAAACTCAGCAAAGTTTGCTCAACAAACTTGTAAATAGTAGAGACTGTAGACTGTTTAACCATTTTTTTAACATCACAACATTAACAGTTACAATCTATTCAGCTTTGGTTTCTGAGGTCATAATAACTACTTCTCTGTTTTGCCACGGCACATTTTGAAAGCCTACTGAGTAGTAAATATAAGACTTAACACAAATAAATGTGCACAGCAGTTCTCACTTGCCACATAGCCTGTTAGGTTCGCAATATTTACTGCACATCCTCTGGAGTAACTTTGTGCTCTGATAGATTTGAGCATATTTTCAGGAATTCACCCCAGATTACCCAGAGAAGCATCATACACACATTAACATCCCCCATGTTTTCTAACAGACCATTTAGTAGGGTTGATAGGCTACAAATGGTGCTGGCTATAACAAGTCAGGTGGCATTTTGCCAAGACCAGCGATTGCTTGCCTTTAATAACACAAGATTTGTCAGTATTTGATGCATAAATAATGGTACCGAGTCTAACCTACTTCACCAAAGTTCAGGATCATTGTCTTACACCAACTCCATATCCACATGTGCACTTTGCAGCGTGTGCCTTTGCTAACCTACCACATAAATAGTCGTTTGCGAATCTGGAAGCTATCTGCTCCCATGTCCCAGTCTATTGAGGCAGTGGTTTGCAGAGTTGCAGGCAGGCCTTATGGAGAACTATGGGGTGTCTTTGGCCAGCTTTTCTCTTGACGCATACATCCAGCTGCAGCCTGCCCTCACTGAACTCCCTGTATCGCTGAATTGCAACATGTCATGTCATCTCAAGTATTACATTTTACAATAAATTTCCAAATTTAATTAATTTCAACCCTATTGATTGCTCTAGAGTTTAAAAGAGACACTCAGCGTTAATTCAAAGGGATTTGCATACATGGGGCACTGACCGACCGGACTAAGGTCACAGTAAATCACCCCGAGATCTGAGCTTTGCCCCCGGGTTCATAAGGTTATTGTGTCTGGCCATAGTGAGTTATAGCACTGAGAAATCACGAATGGGCTTAAAAGCTTCTGTCCCGTGTTTAATGTATTAGTGCTTGAAAACTAAAGCTGTCTTTTCTTGTGTAGTTTCTACAAAAGCCCAGCTCAATACAGAATCGTTCAAGGACAGCCTAGGCTCCATGTGGGACCATATTCACGAGCGGTTCTGCTGCTCGCGTTGAAAAGCGGTTTATAAGCAGTGTAACACGCATGCTTGGTTTGGGTGAAAACAGTTGTCTGTATAACAAGTTAAAACATTGGAACAAACTAACAAAAAATTATATGTCTTTGTCTATATTGAAGCGTGGCTGCACACGACTCCATAACCCACCAGTGAGCACCAAAACCTGCGCGCTGCCTGCGTTGTTACAGGCTCATTTTCTGACATTTTATGTCGCTTCTGCGTGACTATTGACTTCACCTCCTCTAATAAATTTGATTGCTTCCAGCGGCCTGTCCTATAGGCTCCATCAAAAACGGGCCAAGAGTGGTCTATGGAGAGAAGGGCGGCGGAATGACTTAACAGCTTACTGCAGAGTAATTAGGTCACATTACATCCAGTGTAATTTCAGATTCATCAGTGCCGTTTATGTTTCCTTATACTTGAATCCCCAGAGTGCAGACATCAAGAGCAGTGGCCTTTAGCGAACCTACCTTTCGCCTTTGCTCCATTGACCCATCAGTTCTTCCTCTTCGTGCTTATAACACTGTTCTCGTGGCATTTAGCTCTATATTGTTGTTGACTGTTGTAAGAGCAGACAGAGATAGCCTCCTATGAGCTGTGCATCCTCTACTCCAGCACCAAGCCCCTTGTTTATTCTGTATGACAGTCCCACTCGCTCAGTGTGATGTAGCATGTTTGGGCTGTGTGTTTGTTCATTCCACTTTGTCAATAACACGTAAAGGCTGATGTTGAATGATAACCAGAGTGCTTTTGTAAGACACAAATTGGGTATGGCAAGGTGCGCACTTGCCAAAGCTTAAGCCCACGTGAGGCAAACATTTACCATCTGGGTTTGTGTCCACATTTTCACACAACCTATTAAACTGTGTCATTTGAGTGCTATACCTTTAAGAAATAAACATCATGAAAAATATAAAATGTTTATTTTATCACCGTTTCCCCTCCGCTGATCATGCTCCTCTGCAAGTGTAGTGAGCTGAGAGGCTGATGCATTTAAAAATATAATTGAATAATTTATTATAAGTCTCCAGCTGTTGTTTCACGTGTTCCTCGAAAGGCTGATGTTGAACAAAAAAAATCCTATCAGATTCAGGTACTTCCTCCACAGCCTGTTGTGACTTGGGGTTTTGGAGACTTGACGACTCTGACCACAGTGTTGTTCTTGTGTGTTTCTCAGACGCTTGCGGCCTGTCGGACGCTGCTCACATCGAGAGCCTACAGGAGAAATCCCAGTGCGCCCTGGAGGAGTACGTGAGGAGCCAGTATCCCAACCAGCCCAGCCGCTTTGGGAAGCTCCTGCTGCGGCTGCCCTCTCTGCGCACCGTCTCCTCGTCAGTAATCGAGCAGCTGTTCTTCGTCCGCTTGGTAGGTAAAACTCCTATTGAAACCCTCATCAGGGATATGCTATTATCCGGGAGCAGCTTCAACTGGCCTTACATGTCCATCCAATGATCCTAATAAGAAAGTGGAAAAAAGAGAGGGAAAAAGGACCAAAATTCAGCACCCCTCACCCCATCCTCCTTCAAGAAGACTATATATAGGACCTTTTCTGAGAAACTTGGAAGACATTACTTTTTTTCTGTCTTCTGGGACTGTGATGGAATACATTATGTACAGAAAAATATTGGAACTGGACTTTACACCTGTGTAAATCCACCCTCATCTTCAAGAACAATACTCTTCATTTTGTAAAATACTAGTCTTTATTTTCCTTTTTTTGTAAAAAATACAAATAAAATGAAAAACATCATATGCGCAGTAAGAAAAAAAGAATCAAGACTTAGCGGGAAAATAATGTTTCCAAGCAATTATAAGAATTGTCCTGTGTCTATGTACCTCTCTGTTTTGTATTTTTTCTGGTTCTAAACCAGGGTTTCTGTGATTCTATACTAATAATTTTTTGATATAACCTTTTGCTTCTTATAATGAGTGCGATATATGTTGTCGAAGATATGTTCTCCAAGAATTAAAATTGAAGTGAGAATTTAAAAACAGAAAAATAAAGAAATTTAGACAAATAAGAAACAGTCTAATCGCTATGACAATATCACCACTGATGGTTGAACTTTTCTCCCAATTAATACGATGGACCTGCAACAGCAGCAAACTGACCTCCAGGACATTTTTACTGAGAGGACGTCTGGGGCGCCTTACCCCAGGCGTGTGGAGTCGATCATCAGTCAAAGAGGAGAGACATGAAAATCAAAAGCACTTTTAATATATCATTTCAAATACATTTTGTTTGTTTCGTCTTGAAAATTTTCATTGTTTCTTGAATTTTATTGGTTGTTGCCTTCAATTTGCTTACTCCATGATGCAGCTTTTTGCAGAAGGTTCGGTTGATGAAGTTGTGTGATGGTGACTGTACTATTAAAAAAGAAATAGGCAACAATGTCTCATTCTCGAGCATTTTCCTGGTAGCAAATGTCAAGATGATCGACTTTATTTTAAAAACAATTTGAGATAATCTGTTTTCTCTTTGCGCTCCTGGTATCTATAAGAAAAGCGCAAGAAAACGGGTCAGTATCTTGTGTGTATGTGTCCGTATTCTTACGTTCTGAGTATAGTGTTTACCTGTATTACACATGAAAAGGTGGTGCACAGCATTACGAGGGGTAATTACTCAATAGTTACATACCTTACATTTTAAAACCCCCACTGACGTACCTGGCAATGCCAGGACAAAAGAGGAAAGGCTACTACGCGAGGAAGCACAGCAGTGGGTTCACTGTCAGCCTTTTAGCGCAATAATGTTTAATATATTTCCCAGACAGCAAGGAAAGCCTGCGCACCACACAGAGCCACCTCTATCTTACCTCCTGTGGCTTAATCAAGGTGATTCTCCACAAACCAAACAATATCCCTCTCTCCCCCGTTCCTAAAAACTCTGCCTTGATAGTGCATGCCTCAATATTGATGTGGGCGTCATTTGGCAAAAGGGTTAGGCCCCGCTGCAAAGCTGCTGTGATATGCGTGATCAATCTGGAAAATGTATTTTACAGCATGTAAGCCAGTCGATAGGAACACTGAGTGTGATGCATTGTGTGGGAATAGAGGGGAGGAAGGCGAAGGGGGAGAGAAAGAAAGAGAGAGACTATGGAGGCAGTGCAAAGACAAATGATGTGTGTGTGTGTGTGTGTGTGTGTGTGTGTGTGTGTGTGTGTGTGTGTGTGTGTGTGTGTGTGTGTGTGTG
>JAUYWH010000027.1:9532223-9546949 GCA_034779795.1 Ctenopoma multispine | reverse complement strand
TATCTATCTATCTATCTATCTATCTATCTATCTATCTATCTATCTATCTATCTATCTATCTATCTATTTATCTATCTGTGTTGTTTTACTGACAAAGTTGCAGCTCATGCTGTTGCTATCTATGTTTACCAGGATTGCTCAGAGAGGCTGCTGTAGGTCTATTATGATTGACTGAAACGATGCATTGAAGGGTATTTTTCATCTATGCCACGGGGAACCGCGCCTGACAGTGGTAAGGTTTCCCACTGACTCCCTTTAGTCTCCATGCTTGGTTCTCTCTCTCTCTCTCTCTCTCTCTCTCTCTCTCTCTCTCTCTCTCTCTCGCAGTCACCTCAGAGGACATGCGGCATGTTGATAAATACATGTCTTTTTTTCCATCTTACTCAGCACCATCCATCAAATTTGTATGTCCGTGCTACACAGCTGTGCTTAAGGGAGGCAGGGGATGCCAGTAGTCGAGCAGAACACACTTTAAATCGTCAACAAGGGGATGTATTGCTCTTTCTACATAGTCAATAATTACTTGATAATTACTCGCGCTGTGTTCTGGTCATGTTAACGTGGTGAATTGTCTTATGTCAGGCTATGCCAGGGTGGTTCTGTTTGGAGATTTAGAAGTGGTCTTTTGCTGTGCTCTGTGGGTTAATAACCTCTTCACGCACTATAACCACAGTGTTTTGATCCTAGTAATACGTTGGATGGAGCATTTCTCTGGCTTGCCCACGGCTTGGACCACTCTACAGAAGACCAGTCGCCCTGTGGTTGCAAAGTCTTTGTGGCCCCACATACCGCCGCTGTGATTATAGAAGTGCCTCCTCTCCCTTGTTAAAAGAGCGAAGCTCTAATCTAGGTTCTGTGTCGCCCCCAAAGCCAGCGTGCTATAGTGAAAATGTGTGTGTGCGCGTGTGTGCGCGCGTGTAACAGTGGAGAGTGGGGGTCGGTCGGAGGGAGAGAAGAGTGGAAAGGAAGGGTGGGAGAGAGGGAGAGCAAAAAGGAGGGGGGGTTATAACGGAGTGGCCCTTTCCTCCTTTTGAGTGACACGACCCCTCTCTTCTCTTCAAAGGCCATGCAGAAATAAACGCATCTCATTTGAATGGCGATTTTGCTTGGTGGTATTTCACAGCCAAGATTTGTGGAATAGGAATGTGTTTTTTTTTTTTTTTTTGCAATATTGAATTCGGGGATGGTTCTGGTGGCGGGGTATTCAATATTCCCATCTCTCCACATGCAGCATTCTGCAGCCAGTGTGGTATTTTGTCCATGACTACACCACCAACAACCCCCCCCCCCCATCCTGCACCCCCACCTCGTCCAAATTCATTTGCATCCGCTGATGATATCAGTAAAGAATTACTGGCACCGTATGAGCCAGGGTGGGGGAAGAAAGCTTATTTGGATAAAACTGGACCACAGAGTGGACACGGCCCTAAAGGTCAGTCACCCATTCATGTCAAGGTGGCAGGGGGTGTGTGTGTTGGGGGCTCGGCATGGGATTGCCAAAGAGGCTTATTTGAAATCGGGCGTATATTTGATGCAAGGCAATGAAAAGGAGTGGACCACAAAGCTCGTCATACTTCAAATACGCCCCGTCACATCTTCACTCTTTCCTTTCCACACAGGCAGCGGGTATATAAGGAAGCTGGGGTCTCAGTACTGTGGCATGGCCCGCAGAACATGCAGCAGAAAATAAAACATGTAGACCACAAAGTGGATGATAGAGGTTTAGGTGTGAACGGGTTTCTAAGGTTCCCCGTTAGTTGTTCCCTCTGATTTGTGCAAATAAAACACGGGATGAATTCAAGTAAGGGGGCCAGTGTGGTTGTGAGAAAGTTTCTTTAATGCAGCTGATTTGGAACATTACATGTAATCTCACAGGGCTGTTTTACAGCACCATAATGCTGAGGAGATAGAGAACCTTTCTGAAAGTATTCTTTATAGCATCAAAATGGAGCTTTGCTGTGGGGCAAGCCTATAATTTTCTGATTACTAGGCTATATTCTACAATTTTGGTAATAGCACAGAATGTCACAGATTTACTTCTTAGAAAAAAAAGAAAAAACGAGGGAAGTATGAATATAATGGTATGTATGCTATAGGCTACATGGAAAACAATGGTGCGCTGAACACCATGAAACGTGCTTATAAAAGTAGATCGTCACACATTTTTCAAACGTTTGTTTTATATTTTGAAAATAGAATTATGTCATTTTATATAAATCTCATGTTTTGTTGTTTCTAATTCCTGTGGACTCTGCACCTCAGATCAGTACATCATGTAAACAATGGCACATCATGGCGGAACATATAATAAACCTGCAAATGTTTTTTAAATTAATAAATCAATTATTGCACTCTCGTGTCGCGCATACGTGCTCCCCCCAATTTACTTCGAGGGCAAAGTCACACGATCCATCGCGCGCCTCTGCACGCGCGCACGCACGAGCACACACACACACACACACACACACACACACACACACACAGATAGACAGACAGATGAAGCTATCACTTCATCATTATATATACTAAAATTAGGTGAGGCACGCTGTAGTGGAAGGAGTCACAATATCATTATAATTATTTTTAAAAGCATATTAGTGGTCTAGGTGTAAGTGTGTCCATCAGTGTAAACTTTATTTCCAGTGTGGATGCTGTGAGGGATTACTAAAAGACTTAACCGAGCGAAAATTGTCACAAATTGCTAGTTGTCGTGGGGCGAATGACAAGATAACGAATATGAGAATTTTTGCCCCTGACACCTTGGTTCATATATCATTGCAAAAGCCGACTAATCACTCACACCTTGTCTTTAGTATTATTACACTTCGCAGTTTCACGTTTAAGTGATATGTCAAAACTGTACTTCCAGATTTATTTTACTTTTTTTTTAAGCTTTAGAAATAAACAACAATATATCTGCTCATTTGGCTTCTGTTAGTGCACCTAATAGTGATGTGAACGAATTTAAGTATCACACAACAAGCATTTCAGTTTACAGCATGTGATGTGTGAGATTAATACATGATGCAGGGTTTTTCCTAAACCTTTTCCAGCAGCCTTGTAGCCTGTTTTTTTTTTAGCCGGTTGAACGAAGCACGGTGAAGTGAAAATTATCATTTCAGATATATATCTCTGCATTGATTGCTACACTAATAGTGCTTGTGCCCTCATGCTCGTGACCAGGCTCTCACCTCTGCTATCATTATAATTCTTCATTATTACTGCTTATACTGTAAATGGCTATAACTGCTGTCCCCGTTATTGCAGCACCAGCAGTGATGTTACAGTGAAGACGACTTAGTTCTGTCTTTGTATAAGTGCGGTGAAGATGAAGACAGAAGATTACTGCAGGTGGCTGAGGATGGAGGCATATTATTTACCATTTACACATTTGTGGTCACATGGTAATAAAAAAAACACCTTTTAACATCACTTTAGCAGCAAAAGGAGCATCAGACCTACTGTATATAAAATTGATTGAAAACTATGCACTCGACAGAAGATGTATTGTTTGCTGTGCACATACACATCCCCAGCAAAACGCTGTGATCCAGCTTGAGAGTGATAGTATCGATTGGTTTTTGTCAAGTGGGAGAGTCGCCAGTCGCCCTTCCCCTCTCTCAGCCACTCTGACATTAAAAGTTCTCCCATTTACAGCTTGACCACTGATCAGCTGGTTTGCCATCTTGACCCCTCGAATGCTCATTAAAATACGATGCGGTAGAAAAAAAAAAAGCAGAAGACGTTACACTAACACTAATTAATCGATTTGGGTTGGACCACATCTTCATCTTGTATCAATGCAAGCTTGCATAGTAGGCACGGCAGGACTATGATCGCGCTGTGTCAAACATGATGCACAAAGTTTTTAGTCTTTGAAGACTCTAAACCGCGGCGCTTTCTTGTGGCGTTCCCCTGCGCCCCTGTGTGCTGTGTGCGTAAAGGCAGCCTCTCTCCGTATCTCTCTGAGACCCTCCATGCTGATATTGTTTCTACCTTTGTTTGCTAGATGGCGCTCTGAGTTGTGGGACCCTCTGACACAGGAACCGCCTCATACCCTCTCATTCTCCTCAGCACTGCGCTCAGTCCACAGCAGAGCACATCGCAGCTTTTCCAATGGCCGTTTCTCTATACCCGGAATTTCAGCTGCTGTAAACAAATCTAATTCAATCCCGCCGCTGTGAATAGTGGGGGAGTTTTATAATTGCATTATGCTATGTCGACCGACATTTTTGTTTGTTTTGTTAAGCCGAGGAATCACATCGATTAAAACCAGCGATCAGTAATGTATTTAATTTTAATACAAACTAATAACACAGACTATCGCACAATATTTAAGCTTTGGATAATTAATCGTTTGTTTTACTAATGTATCGTTGCAGAACATATACACTAATTCAAATTTAAATTATTTTGGAAGGACTAAAGGGACTTTAATTATCCATTTTCAACAAAATAATGTTTAATTAATTAGACAGTCAGTTAATCTGAAGATGCAACAAAGAATTAAGTTTGACTACAAAATCTTTATAGCAGAAATATTTAGAAACATTTTCAAAAAAAATCCTGTGAATGAATTGAACTGTAATGACACATAATGCCAGTAATGAGAAAACAACGTTTTATTTACAATAAAAATTACAAAATGTGCGAAAATTAACCATCATGTAATTTAGTGATTTTTATGATTTATTAGCAATGCAGCGAACAGCTGACAGACTTTTTAATCTGTTTTAGATTGGTTACAACCAAGAAAAAGGTCCATTGTATTGTTTGCTGAGTGGCCTACTCTGCTCTAAGATATACTGCAGCAGTTACACTTTCACTAAATAGCGACTTGTCGGTGTCTGACGATGATGAATGTGTTGGAGGCTTGGAGAGCTTTTTACAGCTGTCTTAAAAAGCGCCGTGGCCCCAGACCAGCCGCAAACAGATCAGGTGCAGGGGCAGTCAGTGACAGACGAAGCACGCACTTAACACACGTTGGGGAAGGGCTCAGTGATGTAATGAAAACCAAACTCTGCAAATGTTTTATTTTAAAAGCGAGTTGAAACACGTTTCCGGTTGACTTCAATCTCTGTTATGTGAAGTGAAACAATATCGCATTAATGTGAATTAAATATGCGTCTGTTTGTGGAAACAAACTGATGCAATTTTCTATCATTAAAGATCGTAGCGTTTTTAGTTTATATTAACTGTGCTACTTTGTAATGATTATCAACTGGAAATCTTGTATTTAACTATCTTTTAATGTGCCTATAAATCACTGGACAGATCAACAAAATTGATTTTCTCTTATGTGGCTGCAGATGAACACAGTGCAAGTGCAGTCCATGTGGACTGTGAATGGTGGTTTTGGCTTTTTTTCCTATCTATTCCTCATATGAAGGCATCTAAAATACAAACGCGAACTCTGGGGTTTTATACGCAGTCAAATGAATAGTTACATGAGAATTATTGTTCCAGCACGTCACCGTCTATGTAAACATCCTATATTCATATAATAGGTGACTATAATGATTACAGTGGAATGGTGCGCTTCATTTTGCGTTGGCTGAGGTGCTCGGGAACTTTGATACCTACAGTACAACAAACACTGTGTGTTTGGGGCAACACACGCATGGATGACAATTTAATAGACAAGAAAAGTTGCAAGAGAGCTGGTCCTTGCTGGGACATTCCACTTTACAGAACAGTTTAACCACAGGCAAAGATTTCATTGTTGATTGAGCTGTGTTACCCATTTGTTCTAGACACCCCTTCCACACACACACACACACACACACGCACAGTCACACTTCCTCCCCCGTTGGATCCTGGGTGGTGTGGCACAGCAGGTTCGCTTGTACTGTATACGGGGCCTCTCCACCTGCAGCCTTCTGAAGACACAAACATAGTCAGGCTCACAACATTCCCTCCATATCCACGTCTTCTCTACCTGCTATTTACACGAGTTGGCCTGCACTTGGCTAACACGTTATTAGCAAGCGGGGGAGAGTGGGAAGCAGCATTTCAATTATTTTTTGAACAATGGGCATGGGGCAGTCATACATTTTGAGTGTTTGAGTAAGGCTCTCTTGGTATTTGTTTTCGTCGACTTAACAAGCCATCATCTCACACATGCATATAGAATTGAAATAGCTCTGAGATCCCGCAGGCAAAGGGCGGGTTGCAGGGTTCAATTAAGGTGGAATAATGCATGGGGACAAAGCGCATGATGACCTCGATTGAAATTGATCAGAAAACGCATTCAAAAAAAAAAAAAAAAAAAAAAACATACAGTAGCCTCTTTGTTTTGACTCCATGTAGCCGCTTTGTATCAGCACTAAGGCCTATCTTTCTCTCAGAAATCGCAGGCTACTTTGATTTAGGAAACAATTCCAACGCCTGAATATAAAGCTAAGCATTTAATACCACCCAACCTATGTCTAGACTAATTCACTCATTTTTTCTGACATTCCTTTCTTTCCTTCCTTAATCGAATTTGCCACATTTAAGCTGGTGTGAGGATTTTGAAGAATAAGCAGCCATTTGGGCTCTATCCCTGGAATGACAAAGAATACGAAGGTTTGTCATAATTTCTTAAGTAGAAAACAAGATATTTCACAGCCACACTGGGATTTTAACGAATTAAAATATCTCACTGCTTGCCTGTGATAAAAAGGTATGGGATTGAGGCGCTGGCTTGTTAAGTAACTTGCTGTCAGTATAGTTAGCAGTACTCTGATATGGACGGTGGCTGCAGAGCCTCATCTCTTGGGGTTTTAATTAACAAGCTGTCTCAAAGCTGTAGAGCTCCATCAAACGGCCCCTCTCTCTCTCTCTCTCTCTCTCTCTCTCTCTCTCTTCCTTTCTCCACCAGTAAATCCTCCTCCCGTTAGTGCCTTGGGCTCTCTCTCAAACTTTAGACATTCTGGTTCCCAAATCAACTTGTTACCACAGTATGGGCACCAGCTGATGGGGTGTAACTACTCTGAGAAAATTTGCAAAATATAAATTGCTTGTTTTCTCTGTCTTTTTTTGTGTGCCGTGCATCTATTTACGTGCACTGATGCGCACGTTTACTCAGCAGACGTCCCCATACTGCACGTACTCTGTTAGGTTTGACTTCGAGCCTGACTGTTGCAGGAAAGAACTGTTGCGTTTATGTGGCGCTCACATGATAGAAAGACGACTCGTTTAATCTGTCGCGGTGGACGGAAGTCTTTCAATCTGCTTCGCAAATGTGAAGTTATGCCTCTTTAACCTGCAAAACATGCTCTAACTGATGTCCAAACATACTTCCACAAACTCAAATGTCAAGAATGTTCAGTAGAAAAGGGAAGTGGTGGGCTGTAACTAAAGGAACTGCTGTACTTTTAATCACACCACGTCTGTTAAACAGCTTAGATTTAGATTTGACATAATAAAAGGTTATAAAATACGATATGATGGCATAAACGAACTACCCAGCGGTGTATTAAATGGTTAATTTAGCTCTACTTCAACATCAATAATAGCAACACCCACAATACTTTTGTATTTATACTTTTATTTTATTCATGTAGCAGTGTTGCTACTTTTACTTAAGTAAATGAATGTAAATGTTTATTTTAGGATAGGTGACTAAATGCGTTTGAAATCCAGGTAACAGACTCGAACTGAAGTGAGAAGGTATTATTAATCGCGGAAGTCATGCAGGGACAGACGGTGCTTTAAGGATAAAACACACAAAGTCTTTGTGTAAGTGTAACTGAGTATTGTGTACATAGGCGGTTGGCGCAACAGCCAATGTAAACCACCAACCTCTGCTTGATGTACCACAGTATTATAGAGTGTAAGCAGTGGCCTCAGACAAGATTTGTCTTTGGTGAAACAGCAGTTCTCTCTCTCTCTCTCTGACTACAGTAAACTTGGTCCTGGGCTCCCACCGTGGCCCAGATGGGGGTAATTTGATAGCAAGGCAAGGTCAAGACAGTGCGCTGTCCATGGTGCTGCGGCGGGGCAGTTATCATCAAATTAGACAGGACAAGTTTCAAATCGATGCCACCCCCGGATGTCTCGAGTCCACCAGCAGTCGGAGTTAAAGTCCTAACAAGTCCCCCCTGACAGGTCAACACCTCAACACAAACACATACCTCTGATGCAGCAGCCTACAGGTCAGCAGCGCTGTGTTGGCGAGATAAGCACCAATCCCACTGAAGGCTCTAAGTGAAATATAGCTTTAGGTCCTGTGTTATTCAGCGGACCCTGCACGAGACCTGGGCAGCTGAGGCTGGATGTCCTGCCTTCATCAAGATTACCCCCCCCTCCACACACACACACACACACACACACACACCAACACACTACGTTTGAAGTTCTCAAGCTTTCCGATTTATTTAACAGTCTTCACTCTTCACTCATCTTCATTCATCTCTGTGTGTGCGTGAGGAATATCTACCCCCCCCCCACACACACACATTAATAAGTTTAAGTTAAAACAACTTTAAAAACAAATGTATAATATAACGCTATAAATATTTATATTAAAGTATAGTTATGACCTAAAAGGTTGCACGGTCAGTAGTCGAGATGTAAACCATATGTTTTTCATCCTGACAAGATCAGAGAATATAATGTTTTATGTATCATCCACAAAATGCAAAACGTACTTTTATTTGTAATTTTCAGATCAAAGACGACGTCGATATGAAATTTCTTATGCAAGATACAATGCATTTCTTACACCTTCTGCAGAATATATAAAATAAATTATTTAGATTAAACTCAAATAGCTGTTTCTTAAGAAAATCATTTTCTTACTTTAGCTGTAATTGCTACGTTCACTAAATTCTAAAAAGTTTCTCAAATCTAATGTAATCCAACTCAGTTTCCTAATTTTATTTTTCATACTCATATACTTATCGCAGAATTCATTTAAAACAATTAAATCCGTGAAGAACACAGAACACATACAATTGTTCCGAAAGTGAAAGCGAAAAGTTGGACCACGTATGCTTTGATGCTATCTGTATTAACCATGGCATCCGTGGCATTAGTACGAATTATTTGTGAAGGATCAGAAGTGAATGAGTTGAGAGGGGATCTCAGAGAGGAGGGAAGAGGGCACTGATTACAGATGCTGCCAATCTGTCACCACCTGACAGCTTTTGCTGCAGGGATAAACAGCAATAAAGTAGAGTTGGCCGCTGTGTTGTTAACTTCACACACTATCACACACACAGCTCGCCACCGGAGGAGCAGGTAAATTCACTCAACTCATCGCAGCCGCCTCCAACTCCTCACACCCCCCCCCCGCCCCACCGCGCGCCTCCAGCCCCCTGCATGTCAAACTACCCCTTCCTCCCGTCCTTCCTCCGTCAAACTCTCCTCTTTTCATCCTCCCTGCTGACTCAGGTAGCAAACACAATGAGGACCTTAGCGACAAGAAAGAAAGCTATTCAACCGGATGGAGAGATTGTGGTCGGGAGAGCGGGAGAGAAACGTTATATTTGAATGGCTGATAAAGAAATGAAATAGATGGGAACAAAGTCTAAGCCGTCGGGATGGGGAGGAGGGGCCAGGCATCATAGAGCAGGCTGCAAGGTGACTGCAGGCCCTTTAATAACACAAGTACATTAACTCGCTTAACCACGGAGATTCAAAATGAAGCCAACTTCACTTAAGGGGCCTTGCAAACCATGAAATGCACATCAAAACATACACCTGCCAATCCCACCTCGTATATTCCTCCAAGCCTGCTGCCCCCCTTCCTCTCTTCATCCGAGCTGTCTGTCATGGTGTGGCCCGGTTAATTTGAGTTCATTGGATCGCAATAACTTCATTTAGACCTTCATCTCTTTTTGGGGTGGATGTAATGAGGATGCAGGGTGCTGCCAGTGAAAGGCCGCTCCCTCAGTAATAATAACTTGGATCTTATTTTTACCCCACGCACTGGCGTGTTTATCCTCGGAGGGCTGCGTCCACATGATGAAACTCATCTATAATGTGTGATTTAATATCGTGTTGAACTGTTTTTTTTTTCTCAGAGATTTTAAACCCAAAAGAGAAGAGGCGGCGGGCTGTTTTGTGGTTTAGTGCTGGAACATAGAAAAAATAGTTGTTTTAATACATCTTTCAACATGTGTTGAACTTTTTTATTCATTTGCTTCTGTGGATGTAAAAAAAGAGGAAAGAAAAACACTTTTAAAGTTGAGACACGTCTAGTTTCCCTTCAAGAGCAGTTAAAAAACATTTATTCGTATTATTTACCTGTTATGACTTATTTAGATTACATTATTTGAGGACGTGAAAAATAAAGGTAATTATTGAATCATTTGACGCTGGGTTAGATGTAATAATATTTAACCATTTTAAGAAAACTATTTTTGGAGGGAATATATGCTTAATTAGTAGTTAAAAAAGCAGATTTTTCTTTTCTTAATTAAGTCTTTTTTTATTTTTGTATTTTTGCAGTGTAAACCAAGGTATTTTTTCTAACCATTAACTAATCGATACCTCACAAACTCCAATGCCATATTGATTTAAGTAGGAAATACCTCATTATTTCGTTGCTTTAAGTGCAAACAAATATTCTTTCATATACAGTCGACCTGCTTAGATTTATTACAGTAACTTAAAATAAGACTGTTATATATTAAGACAATTTTTTTATGTCAATACACTGGTGGAGATGTTACAAAGGTTTATAAGGAGAATTGACCTGTTTTTCCCCAACAGAATGAACTATGAGCCACTTCTTTTACTTTAACTTCTTTTTGAGACGTAGTCTTCAGGAAACTTTGCAGAAACTATGAATAAAATTCCTTAAAACAGGATATAGCCTACATAATTGTCAGGTTTTCGTTTGAGATTATTTTATGCAGTCTATACCACTTGCTTTTCCGACTGATATTCTATTGCATATTGCTTTTTAAATAAAAATTATTTAAATAAACATCAAAAGCGACTTTTTGATGTTTTTGAAATCATTGAATACACACACTTTTTTAGATATAGACAATTGGTTTTGATGAAGTTTTTAGTTTGTTACTTGTTAAGATTTACAATAAAATAATTTTAATATATATATAATATCTTATATGTAGTCTAATATTAATTCTATGTTATTTTTTATAATATTTTACTGCTGAGTATTAGGTACGTATTACAAATATAAGTACATTTTTAACAAAAGTATTTATTCACATAAAAACTCAGATCTTTTGCATCTTATTATTTATGATAAATTATAGGTATTGTGTTGCAACTTTAATAACACTATTTGTATTTAAATCAATGAGATAAAAGGGTTAAATCGGCTAGAAAATAAACAATAACTATGGTAGCTAAATAAACTTTTTGGAAGTAAAGGTGACTATGTGACTGAGAGCAGTACATTTACTCTCCCTTCAGCCTTTTTGTAATGAAAGTATAAAGTGTTTTAAATCTATGTTAAGTGCTGGTGGACCATATATTTCACAGTTTTGAGGGTTGGCTAAATGTGCGTGTCACAACCAAAAAAAAACCCCACAAAAGCTCAGACACAGTAGAGTGTAGCTGTAGACCATATAATATAACAAATTATAGTAATAAATAAGACACGTAACAAGTTTGAGGTTTTCAGACATCCGGTCGGTTAAGGCCCCGATCACAGGCCTAAATAACTCCTTCATCCTGACTGCCATCCATCAGCACGAAATGAATCATTTTCCCCAGTAAGTCGTCGGTGGCCTGTTAAACCAGGCCAATGAGCTGTTTTACTTCCTTTCCTTCCTCCTTCATCGCCGCTTGCCTAACACTGCTTTCCTGAAATCATCATGAGTATACCCTCAAATCTTAAAAGTCAGAGCTCATTCTTCAAATGTATTGCATTTCAGAGGGTCTTTTTTTTTTTTACTACATGAGTCTTTAGGCCAGCAGAGTATCAGAGGAGGTGTAATTGAGGGGGCGGTGAGGGGATAGAGTAGCGGTCTGCCTGAAAGCTGCTATTAAAGCCAAATGGACTGAACACCGTAAAACGGCTCTGCCAACAGCTGTCCCACAATCGGAGTATTATATTCCAGGATCCTCAAGCACGCACCGCACACACATTAAGCCATGCTACGGGTGTAGTGGCTACTTATAGGCATTAGACAGCAAAGCCAAGAAAAAGAAAATACCAACAAACACAGCTACAGTAACATTCCGCTAATATTCCTATGATATTCCTGTGGGGGCTGCAGCTTGGTTGTGTTTCTTGGTGGTTTTGGTCTCTAAGGGCATCCATCAACTCTTCACAAGCCCTGCTCTTCTTATAATAACCTGGGGAATTGCAATTTTGCTGGAATAGCCGATTTGGTTTGCATATCTCCACACATTGTGGCTATAATAGTGTTTTTTTTTCCATAGCAGCTCCACGACAGGTGAGAGCAAAGGCGAGGAATTGTGTGTGTGTGTGTGTGTGTGTGTGTGTTAGAAGAGGAAGCTCAGGAGATCATTATACGCGTTTGCATTCTGGAAACTTTTTTTCTTCCCCACTAGCTCCTAATACAAACAAAAATGCTACACAATATTACACAAATTAAAGTGCACATTTTCATATTTCTGTGGGGACTGCAACTCATACAGGGCCCTGCTCCCCACTTGGTGCAACACCTGTGCCCAGACCCGCATCTTTCAGCGGTGCTGCACCTTCCTTGTCCTGTAGAATAAAGCCCAGTTACATTCTTTCCTAAATGTGTCTGTTGTCTCAGTCTGCGAGTCCTTATTAGAATAAAGAAGGAGAGAGGCGATTGAAGAGGAGTTGTTTCCACTGGATTAAATGGTTTCTCTGCAAGTCAATGAATATGTAATGATGTCTAACGAAAACGACCAGCGAGCCCTGTGTTCTGGTATAGAGGCTCTATATTAAAGACCTCTTCTGCTGAGGAAAAACACAGCGTAGAGCCGGGCAGAGAAAGAGAAAGAGAAAGAGGCAGGGAAGGGAGGACGAAGGGATACAATCTTGAATGCATCTCAAACATTCTCTCAATAGACGAAAAGTATTTGCTCACGTACTGAGAAAGAGAGAGGGAGGTTGGTTGAATCTTTTTTGTGTGTGTGTGTGTGTGTGTGTGTGTGTGTGTGAGAGGCAAGGGTGGGGGATGAATTTACATTTTTTAAACTGCTTTGGAAATATTGTTTCTGATAAGCAGTCATGCCAATAAAGTAATTGAATTGAATTGATAGAGAAGGGGCTAAGGGGGAGAAAGAGAGTTCCTCCACCATGATTGTTGAAGATATTTTTTGCCTTAGTATAGCCGATAAAACATTGATTGTTGCAGTTAGTTGACCCGTAAAATTTGGGGGTTAGTTTTCTCTTCTGAGCTGAGCATATAATTATGCAAATAGTGATCTGACAGTGATCCGCTGGAGGAGTGCTGAAGGAAAGAGAGTGTGTTGTGTGTGAGGGGGGCTGTAGAGGGGTGACATTCCAACTTTGCCTAATGCCTGGTTCCTTTGGAAAGAGTTCATCTTCTGCGGGGATGGCGTGCATATCAGAGCGGGCCGGTGCAAGCGAGCGTGACAGCAACTCTCTTAAAGTAAAAATTGAAATATCAGGCTGCACGGGGGTTCCTCAGCTTTACATGTCAAGGACCCCACCCCTCCCAAAGTCTGACGTTACAGCACGGACCCCCCATTTGGCAGGATTTCATCCTAAAGCTCCGCAGCTGATGTTATTTTCTGTTGCAGATATGATTCAGTGTGGAACTGTCTGTAACTGTCTGTCTGGAGAGTTGACGACAATAGCTGCGATGGTGAAACCTATAATCAAATCAGTCATACCTATTTTACATTCACACGCTGTGCTAACTTCTAGCGAGTAAAGAAAAAAAAGACAGACGAATCAGACGGTTTCTCGTTTGATTTGGGAATCCCTCCTTGGAAGGACATTTCAGGAACCACCGAGAGCTTAAACTAGCACCCCACAGGCATGGAGAGATGATCGTTGTCTTTAGAAGTTAGGAGACAGCTAAATGTGACAAAGTGATGCGTGAGTGATCAACCTAAATACACGAGACCCTCACAAAATCACTTAAGAATAAATGGGATGTAGTTTCTGTTTAGCCAAAGATCTCACATGCCTCAGTTTTAGCGGAAACACTCCCAGACTCCTGCTGCAGAAAGTTTTCCCTGCACTGGTTGGTAATGAAAGAATAAAGCAGCTCCACTTACTTCACACAACTTTCAGTGTGGTCATATAATCTGTCAATGAACTTCAGAGATAGTGAACAAGGCTCAGGGCGGAATATAGTTCCTGGCTAAAATACCATTTATTCCACTGTGTATTAGTCTTCTGCCTCAGATGATAAGACTGGAGGTCATAATTTATGGCGCCACTACATCATTGTTTTGGACAGAAGGCAGGTTATTTAATTAAACTCAGAAAATTCTCACTAATGCGAGAATAGAGATTTTTTTCCTCTCCTCAAGATCACAGAACTGTTAAGTTAGAAATATCCCAAGGAGGCTCTGAACACATCTTAAAGACCCAAAGTTGAGCCTAATTTCCTCGTGAGCGTGTGTGCGCCTGCATGTGTGATTGAATGCCTCTCTTTAATCAGCGGCCTGACACAGTGTGAGGGGGACTCGCCTGGTTCCACTTGTTGTTCAGGGGTTAATGGAAAAGATTTCTAAAGATTTATTGAGGGGGCGTTTAATGACCTGATCGGTTTCACCGTGTGAAAACAAATGACGCAGTAAAACTCGCTGAGTTGTTGGGGGGGGGGGGGGGGGGGGGCTCA
>JAUYWH010000027.1:9497476-9522706 GCA_034779795.1 Ctenopoma multispine | reverse complement strand
CACACACACACACACACACACACACACACACACACACACACACACACACACACACACACACACACACACACACGATGCCTGGGCAAGGGTCAAGACAGACAACCTTGCCAAAGACACTGGTGGAGACAGAGCATGCACACATGGGTATGCCCTAACATACACAAGCACAGAGTCTATATAACCAAATCTGTCTATATAAGCCAAACTGCATACTCGTCTCGCCACAACACTTCACTATATTACATTCACTCCTTACTCACGTAAACACACAACCACTGCTCTACTTCAACACAATGAGGTCTGGCACACACATAAGCACACATGCAACACCCTAGCACCTTCAGGACAATACCAGGCATAGAAAAACACACATGTGCAGCCACACACACACTCTTCTACAATATCAGACATACACACATCACTCAGTCACAAAAGAAGTGGTGGAGGAGGAGGAGAGGGGTTAGAGGGGCACCCTTGCACCTGTAAGAAAGACAGGCCGCATAGAGAATCAATGGTCAAAGAATAGACGGCCTTGAGTGTGAGAACCCCCATCCACACATGGCCATGTTAGTCGCACACACCTTACATACAGCCCTCCTTCACTCACCGGGTTGTCTAAGCTCTACAGAAGAGGAGCGCGCAGCCATTAACACTACAGGCACATGCTTTGTGTCTAAAGGCATTATACACTGGCAGCATGGTGAGGGAATGTACAGTATGTGGCAGTTTTTTCAATTGATTTCTCCCCTTTCACCTTACATTCATCGAATAAATATTTGTCCACTGGCTGTAAATGTTTATACAGAACTACACTTGCTCCTTTCATGCTTATAATGAGAAAGATGCCTTGTTGCATGTTTTTCACAATGCAGGGACTTGTGGTTGGTGATAAAAAGCATGAAGTGGATTTGATAGCCTTACAGCAATAGCAGTCATGACTCAGCACTACAAGCTAAAAACAAAACAAAAAGAGAGCTGTGTAGGACTCGAATGATTGAAATTCTATGCAATATGTCACTGGTGCCAATCTCAAACAAAGCTAAGAAAACACAGAAAAGGGAATATGAATGCAAACAATCAAACTAGCAGAGCTGCTTGAATTTTACATTTGGCCTCTAAGTGTCCTGAACTAAACCTTATAACTAAACACTTATATTAATATGGTACACTTATGGGTCTGTTGGGCTGGATGACATGTAGGCAAACTCCCTTCCACCAACAGTCTCAAAATGCATAGCTGAGAGGAGAGGAGAGGAGAGGAGAGGAGACGAGAGGAGAGGAGAGAGGGGTCAGGTGGGGGAGGAGAAGGCCAGGGGTGGAGATAGCAGAGAGTGAGTGTTGAGGGCGGGGCAGGTCTGAAATAGATCACTTAAGGGAACAAAGTGTAATTAATGGGTCGCCACAGATAACAGGGCTCTGGTCCTATCTGGGAATGTGCTAATGGAGTTGACACACACTCAACAAGATCAGTGGACGACCTCTCTTTATGTGTGTGTGTGTGTGTGTGTGTGTGTGTGTGAGACTACGTGCACATGCATGGGTGCGTGAATGTGGAGAAATAGTGGGAGGGTTACACAGCTAAGGTGACAGGTTAACACGGTTTCCTCCATGACGAAGATCTGCCATCCCTGCTATCAGAGAAAACCCAAGAGGAAATACACACACACACACACACACACACACACACACACACACACACACATATAAGGTTTCTCCTGCAGCAGGCAACAATAAAACACAAACACATCTACGTGAATCAGTCTCTCTAACTCACGTAGACGTCCCGCCTCACATCAAAATATGAGTGATGTTATTACCATTGGCGACTGGGCACGCCTTCAGTCGCAGGGATATGGTTGTTTACGGAGAGATGGAGGAGGAAGCAGCCTGGTCAAGAGAAGGTCAGACCTAAAGTGTTCTAAGAGAAGCAAACTGACACAAACCTCTCCTCAAACTTCCTGCCTGCGTGTGTCCCTGCGTCAAGGGAATCCGGCTGGAGCCAAGGGGCCTGTGCATGTGGATGTGTGTGTGCTCGTGTGCCGATTAAATCCCTTAGTTTTGGAATTTGGCCGGGGAGGTCGGGGGAGGGTTTGCAGCCATCCATGTGCTCTGAGACAGTGAGATGGCCTGTGATGGACAAGGCAAGACAAAAAGGATTTCCCTTGTTTGTCTGAGGGTGGAGCTGCCGCGTCACACACACAGAGGGAGAAGTCTGTCTCCAGGATGGATTTTGTGTGTGATGTGTCTGGCATAAAGCAAGTAAATCAGGCATCTGGCTGATTTTGTGTGTAGGCATGTGTGTTTCTGTGTGTACCTCTGTCAGGGTCATAGACCCTGGGGCCATCTACTTCAGTCTGGTTTAGTCAGACAAGCCAAGGCCACATTAACACGGTGCATGACTTAATAATATGGCTTGGTGCCACAAATAAAAGGCTTGGACAATGGAAAATAATCAAACACATATCTTATATTTTTATGGAAATCAGCTATTTAATACCATTACAGTCACCTTGACAAGTCAATAAATATCAAATGAAGTGAATGTAACAGTCCTTAAACACAAGGGTATGACCTCGACAACAGCAAGTTGTACTTGGAGCTCTAGGTAAATCTTGAAATCTTCCATTGCATTAAGTAAGTCCAGGGACCCTGAAAAGTGCGCTTTTTGTGTGTGTGAGTGGTATAGAATCAGGGGGTTAAATGGAGAGGGATGAGACTCCAATCTGTCAGGACAAGGGAAGAACAGCTTCAAAAACATCAACCCCTGTCTCTCACACATACATGCTCACACACAAACACACACTGACGGACAGTCCATTGCTCCCAGCATATCTCTACTTTGTCCTTGGACTGTCTGAATACCACTGGAGGCGAGCATGATTTGAGAGAGCAAGTGGGAACAAGAGAGAGGGAGACAGAGAGAAGGGAAGAAAGAGGGAAATGATAGAGGGAAGGAGAGGGAGAGAAAAGAGGCGCCCCTCAATGACATCTAAAGAGATAACTCACTCTCCAGAGCTTCTTTTCTCTTGCTATCACTTTCCCAGGCAGTGCTTCTTCCACATAAGGACTCAAGTGTGAGTGTCAACTTTATGTGTGTGTGTGTGTGAGTGAAGGAGTGACAGTAGAGTTTGTGGAAATACAGTGTACGTGAAGGTGAAAAAGGCAAAAAGAATCTTTTTTTTTTTGAATCTCAATTAGATGATCTAAAGAACTATCCAGCACAACGATGTGCATATGTAAAACAGCATGTTTGCCAAAAAAAAGTATTCTGGTTGCTCAGACGTGATGACGATGATTGTCAAAATGGAGATACATGAAAACTGGAATGCTTTGTGTTTAATTGTTTAGATAAAGCTGAAAGTTGATAATTCTGTGTGCTGTCTATGTACAGTATTCATGTCGGAATCATTTCACTGCAAATCTATGCTCAGATGTCTGCTTAAGAAATGATGTACAGAATACCACACAAACAACAGCTGGCTTGTCTCTTGATTGAAAGTTAACTTTGGGAAAACAAAGCATAGGGCCACTGGAGGGTCACAACTATGTTGAAAACACCCAAACAAAACAGCAGGAAAACACAAAGTGGTGCGGCGCTGCCACTGTTGTTGGAAATGCTCCCCTTTGTAGGCATAGACAACTGTGGGGAAGAGTTAACCTTTTGCTAAGCTGTTTCGAGCCCCAGCTGTATGCATTTTTCATCGAAATGTGCGAGTCAGAAAGAGAATAATTATCTCCTCTCGCTCCATGGAGAGGCGAGGGGTTGCAGCCCTCAGTCTGGTCCTCATAAATGGACTAAGTTCTGAAATGAAGCAACGCTGATGAGCACAGAAAAACTGAGCTTTGCTGATTCTTCCCAAAACTAAAAGAAATGAACACAGTGGAACTTTATCGAGAAGCACACACATACACTGAAACTGCTACATGTGTTCAAACGTTACATTCACCTTTAAATGACCAGCGTCATCCTATTTTTTTTCTTTCCCCAATATAGAATCAACTTAGACCTATGACTTAAATCAGAAACCTAATCCATAAGCCTGTTAAGCTGTGATCAGACTTACAATACAGCTGCTTCTAATAAAACAGCCTCTTCACTTGCTTCAGTGGGATCACTGTGAACACATTTGTGCTGTGAAGTTGTCATCTCAGAGTCATCTGGCAAAGCAGTGTGTTAAACAACCAAAAGTGCAACTGCACATTCCAGATAGCGTGTACAATACAGCACTATGCTACTTCTACTATTTACAAGTACACTACTGCTGTCATTATAAATTTCTACAGTTAAAAAAAACAGCCTCAAAATACTATAAACTGCTGGGTAGTGTCTTTGTGTTGGATAAGCCTTCAGCCTGGACTTTTTGGTTTATACATCCTCTACACAGTTACACATCTGTAGCATTTGATGCAGTGTTAGTGTTAATAGTATAAACATAGCCCAACAATCCATGCTCTGGAAGAGTTTACAATAACAAGAACAAGTCCAGTCTACCAAACAGGACAATGGCACTGATCCCTGCCTCAGAGTGGCCAGAATCACCTTTAGAGGAGATTCCATCTACACCCAGCCTAGCATAGATGTGTGCACAGACACACATTGAAGAAAAACAAAAAAACAAAAAATAAAACAGAGCACCCACCTTAACATAGCTTAAGACCTTTATCTGACATCATCAGCTAACACCAGATACACACACAGTCATGGCCTGACCTTGCAGAACTTCAAGATTAATCAAAATTGTAGCTGGGATCAGAGGTGTGGGTACAACAGAAAGAGTCATTCATTTTGTGTTTGTGTGATGAGGTGGATGAGACAGAGTCAGAGATTGAGGGAGGGGAGGTCAGGGGACGCACTCACCCTCTCAATCCTCAATCGTTCAGAGTGACCGTGCCGAGTGGTCAACGGCAAATAGAATACACTGATCAATAACCTTGCACTTGTCAGGAGGGACGAAGGCACCTTAAAACACAAACACAGTGGCCCAACTTGAACTATGCAGGAGGAGAACATTGATCAAATCCTGTAGCGCTCTGTCAGCCCAGTCGCCCAGTTTTGTCCTCCATCCATGACGTGGGGAATGCTACTCCTCAATAACACTTTGGGTTAGGGCTTACAGACGGAGGGAAGGTGAGACGAGGTATCATGGCATTTCAACAATGGGAAAGCATAACCAAGAAGCAAATAAATCTTTTAAAAGAGATACCAGAACATGGCTTATCCTCAGGTTTCAAACAGCAGTTAAAAAATATGACTTAATGTGCGCGTATGTTGGGGGTCGGTATTAGTTAAGGCAGATGTTGGAGAAAAGAGTAAGAGAGAGGCGCGAGGTAAATAAGTCAGCAAGCTGCATTGGGGGACTGAGAGAAAGGAGAAGGAGACTGTGAGTGAGAGCAGCAGAAACAGAAGTGCAGGAAAGAAAGAAGAAGGAGAAAAACTACCCTCTGTCATAATTTAAACGAGCCGTGGTCTCCCAACACTCTGTTTACAATGTATAATTTATGCCTCCCAGTTCAAACACAGCTTTATCTGCACTCAGCTGCTAAGTGATATGATTTCACTTTTTATAGCAGCCCCCCCAGCTGTCCAATCCACCACCAACCATAGTCCCTCTGTAATGCAGGCTGGTGTGATTCTGCACGCCTCATGCACTGACTTTCAACTGTACAGCCCCCTGAGGGCTAAAGTAGCATATTAAACCCCTCCCTAACCCCATCCTCTTACCTCCCTTAAGCAAAACCGCAGCCCTAGGCACACACTTAAGCACATGCGCTCCTGCATGCATGTGCACACACCAACAGACATGCACACCCTGTACGCTCAAAAGCTGCCTCATATTTTACAGCAGTTAAAGTTTCTCTCTGTATTTATTGCTGTGTTGGTGAGCAGTAATGTCCCATTTCACAGCAGCACGCTCTGACCTCTGATCAGAGCCTCTCCGATGACCCCATGGCTCTGACTGAGTTACACTACTTAGGTTACTTTGGTTTAATGGTGGTTTTCATGTGTCCACTCCACACTTTCCCAGTGTCGGGTCCACATGTGCCCACACACAATATTACGTTTAATGCATTTTCAGTGTTGACTATGGTGATCACAGCACCAAGTATTTTAATCAATGAAGGTCTAAACTTTATATTTATATACTATAATGTTTTAGTAATAATTAAGTAGTAGCATCTCAGCAAGGCATATCAAGGCACTTTGGGATGCAAGAAAATAAATAAATATATTTGGGATGCAAGAAAATAAATAAAAATATTCTTACATGCTTAAAATTATGCCTTTTTCTTGTTTGTTTTCAGCATTGACTAATTAAGTCTCCCCAAAAAAGTAAAAATATAGTATGTTATTTGAAATACATTTTTGGAGGCTTTATATATATGACCAGCGACAGTTCTACACTCTATGAAGCTTGGAGCGTAATTTAGACTCAAGCCCCATTTATTTAACTAGTAGTAGTAATATTCATATTTGGGTACTTTGGGAGGCAACAAAATTTTAACTGTTGCAGTTACAAATGTAGCTCTGAGAAAATAAGGTATCTCAATTTCAAAATAAAAAAGCCAAAGGAAACATTCATTCATTCTTACTGAATCACAATATGAAAATATGGTAAATTTGCAGTACACCGTTATTTGACATATCAATTTATCTGAGTTCACCCCTCTGATTTACTTTGTCTCCTCTACTTTCCACCTATTCTATCTATTCATCATATCATCCAATTCTTGCTTTCTTTAGTATCCCACTTTTTACTTATTCTTTGCCATCTCCTCCCCTCTTATTTCCCAGCTATCTGCCTACATACTGTTTGCGCTAGCAGAAAATTCCCACTTTGCCCCAAGGGAGAATGGCATTTTTCTCTGTTACGCTCATCTCTCGTTCTTCTCTTGTATGTTTTCCACACTGGCAAAGCTTCCTCTTCCTGCATGCAGCAGGGAGTGTGCTCCGCATGCGGCAGTCCCATAAGGGACCCTCCAGTGTGATGTTACAATCTCCCCATCCAGAAGGATCCTCTCACTGGCTGCTCTTTTCCCTCTTTTTCTACAAGACTTTCATGCCCTTATTTTTTCCTGCCTCTGACTATTTTATACTCTTCTTACTGACTTACTTTCCTAATCTGTTTGTTAATCTGACTCTTAACCTTCTGACACTTTCCACCTTACATTCACCTTCTCACTTTCACTTTCTCTCTACCCCCACAGACACAGACATGCTTAAAATTATGTTTTCCTATATTCTTTCAGGCATTAACTAGTTCCAAAAATACAAAGCCTAACAATTTGTTAAGTCAATGTCAAGAATTACATTAAAAAATAGAAAATAAGTAAGTTGTATGATCCTTCTTATAGACAAATGTTTTGGAGGCGTCTGACTCTCTATAGTTCCTTTGCTTCTAATTGAACAGAGTACGAAGGCTGGAGCCCATAAAGACTCCAAGCCCCAGTAATTAACATACAGCCCAAAGTCTCAGTCTTCAGTCTCCCGGGAGGTGACTGTTGTGTGTACTGTAGTCCAAATGTGACTGGCCAGCCAATAGACCAGGGACTCCTGCCATATGGCCTGGGGCTGTCCTGCTCCAGTGTCCCTGTAGGGACCCACCGTGATGGGCCACCCCACAGATCCTAAACTGGGCACCATGCCTTGTGACAAACATACAGACACACAGACAGACACACACACACAGACACACAGAAACGGTAGTAAGGACAAGACAACACTCAAGAAACGAGACATGCACTGCATATGTGCATTCACCATAAACGAGAGAGCTATCATTCACAAAATCTCTCTCACAAACTCACGGGGCTGCCTTGTTCATCACAGGCAGCATTGAAGTTAGTGTAGAATGGATTGTGACTGAGCTAAGCAAAAAGGACAGCTAGCACTGTTTAAAATAAACATTTTTCCCTCTCCTTAACCAAGCCAACTGGTCTGACAAAACAAAACCACCAATAGGATATGAGCCAGACCCTTGTAAATGGTGCACTATACAACTCTGCAAAGCATGTCAGTTCATAGGAAATATCTGAGAGGCATACAAGCAGGACTTCTTATATAGAGCTGAACAGAAATCTCCTTTTACAAACTGATGTTAATACTATTCACATTTTCTGTATTTATACAAAACTGCATGTTTTACTATTTTTTTTATTCTTCATAAAAAATGGCAAGAAAAGAAACTAGGCACATTGGGATATAAATAAATAATTTATATCCCAATATTAAATAATACAATTAATTCATTATACTATTCCTGCATAAGCTAGAGAGAGAGATGTCTTCATATCAGTATTAAAATATTTGACCATTTGAAATTGGTCTGCAGACTGGCATAGCTTGGCTAAGACAGTCGTGTAATTATGTCTATATACACATACAGAAAAATGTATGAAATGTATGTATTCTGTATGTAACGTATGTGTTCTAGGGACCTCTAAAGCTAAACTGTACATGTATACAGAGTGTTTTTTTGAGGGAGATCTTCAGTTTGCAGAAATGCAGAGCAATGCCTTGACTAGAAAAGATGAGGAGCTGTGTGGGTGAGGTTCCCTTGACCTGCCATCTATGGACAAGGTCTCTGGTTAATTAAGTTTCTTGTACATCCAACTGCATGGCTATTATGTTTGCACTTCTCTTTGGAGATTAACATGGACGCCTCTAAATCCACATCACAATTTCATTTCATTCAACAAGATTTCTTTTCTCTTTTCTAAAGGTCCATATCAGCAACGTGATATGGAGGTGTGGGACGGTATGTGTGTTTGTGCATGTATGTCTGTGAATGTGTATCTCTGTTCTTTTCAGCGTGCATTTTGTGACTTGTCCGTGCTGGAGCAACAAAGTGAGAGGTCTAAAGTGAGAGTTCTTTTTAGTGTGCAGAATAGGATTCCGGTTAAAGCTAATTCACCTCTCTAAATATTGCTTTTGGAAGAGGATGACACATTTGTCCATGGTAGTATAGAGAGATGGGCAGGGACATAAAATGTCAGAATCTGAAGTCAGTGAGATCAAAAGCAATGACAAGGTGAAGAGAAAGTTGGATGTCAACACAAAAGCCGACTTTGACAAGTCTAGGTAACACAATCCTTCAGTGTAAATGATGAGTATAGAGGACACAGTATAAGTCTGTTAAGTACACACTTTTGCCAGGTATATAGAGACAAACATACATTTTCTAACACACACATAAAGGTACGCACAGACACACACATCTAATGAGTGATTGGTACAGGATGTTTGTTTGGGTGGAACTTGAACCTGTCTGTGCCCCAGGGCCACAGTGCGGCAGGTGTTGTCACATTCGCACATACATACACACAAGTAAGAACACCTGGACACCTGGTCTAGACTGCACAACACTGTCAGACTCACCAGAGCTGTCACACACTCCAGGATGAAAGTGACCCGAGAGCTGAGGGGAACACACCTGTGCCAGGGGAGGCCCCCTGTCTGTCGAGGACCCTCTCATAAAAGCACTCACTGTGACAAAGTTGTAGGCGTTTAATTGGCACTCAAACTCGTTCACTGCTAATAAGGGTACTAATAACATCTCTCAGAGCCACCTAAACAAAGGGACAAAAGAGGCTGAAGAGGCAAAGAGGGTTATAGTAATTCAGAGAAAGTAAATTTAGCATCACGTTCTCTAGGGTTAGGGTTAGGAAAACCGTGCATTATTACCAAACTGGTCACAGCTTTGGTAATAATCTTTAAGTCTGTGTGTCTTCACAGGGCAGTACAGTGAGCAGCTTTGCACTTTACGCTTCTATGATCAATGATCAAAGCCAGTCACATGTGTGCATAAGAGCTGAAGTTCATGTGTTCCTTGCTCAGTCGCCTGGCTTAGGGCAGAGTGTGTGTGTGTGTGTGTGTGTGTGTGTGTGTGTGTGTGTGTGTGTGTTTGAAGTCACAGAGACAGTGTGAGACAAAAGTATGTTAAAGTGAGTTTTACACAGCCACAATGAGAGACAAAATCAATCTAACAGCATAACGATGAAGCTACAAATCCAAGCTGGACAATTCAGAAAGATGTGTGTGTGTGGAGGGTGGTGGGTGACAAGAGAGGGCAGTGGGCTTGTGGGTCCTGTCCTGCCCTCGACCTACGAATGCTGGCACATCCTGTCCTGCTGCCGGCTAGATAAAGAGACCCAGGGTGGGCCGGGCTGGGCGGCAGGAGAAACAGACACAGAGTCGGCATTACCCAGCTAATCTCATTAGGGAGGTAGCCCTGCCAAGCAGCCAGGGGTCAGCCAGAGTGCCACATCACTCACTGCACCTTTGGCACTCCATGTGACCCCCAGGCAGGTTTGGGCTGAGACTTATGGCCATCCAGGGTAAGGCGTGGTGAGGAGTGAGGTTGCTGGTAAATGTGGGCAGCAGGCAGTGAAGCAAAGAAGAGGAGGTAAACCAGATCAGCGGAGTTTAGAGACAGTGTAGCTAAGAGGCCGGGATGTGTCTGTTTGCATTACTTTCTGATAGAGGTAGCAAAGGGGAGTAAATCCAGAAACTGGATAAAATAAAAAGAAGAATGCCACAAATACAGCGAGGCATATAAAGCAATAAGAGAGGCAGAGGGAGAAAGAGAGAGTAGCAGTGAGAGAGGGAAAAAGAGATGGCGAAAGAGGGAGAGGATGGATAAGCAGCTTCCTCCTCTGCAGCTTGGTTTAATGTATTTACAGCGGATTGCATCAGGGTGCTGTAGTTAAAAGGACCATCGCCATCCAACAGGGTCATCTGCAGTGTGATGTACCTCTCATAGAGAAGATGTGTGTCACTGAGTTCACACATGAACACAGCCACACAGAGGATAAATTAATGTGCCCAGAGAGACACAGATACACACACAGTCAAATCTCTTCAGAGAAAATTATGAGGAGCCAACAGAGTGTCATAAACCCTTGCCAGTTCTTTCCCATGGAGTATACCCCTCCTACTCTTTTTCTCACCTCCCCTCCCTCTGTGAATATAGTTGAGAGGTGATGTGATGGCACTTTTAACTCCAGCTCCCTGTGCTGGGTTGACATTCAGTAACATGGGCAAAGGTAGCAGTTTAGAATCAGTCCTTTCAGCACCTTGGCTGCCTGCTGCTCCCAGACAGGGTCAAACACATTGGCTAACATTACTTGCACAGCAGGCCCAACATCACCAGCACTGCCCACTATGGACACAACCATCATCCTGGTTCTGTTAAAAATAACACAGATGACTGCACGCTAAATTTACATAATTTATTGACACTAGGTGTAGAATGGTTCAATTTCAACATTTATTTGACAAAAAAAACATTTAATAAAGTTCTAAGAACTTTAGAAACAAACAATTATTGGCATAACTTAATTCAAATAATACACTTTCTACTTAGTGCAAACAAAAAATGCAGCTTTGTCATTTTTTACATAAAACTGACCACATTATAGACTAAGTCCATTAACATAAATCACATTATAGACTTAGAGCTACATAGGTTGTGCTGGACGATTTTTTGACAATGCCTCATTGAGTCTATAACAGGAATTACTGTGTTGGTGTGAGAGGGATATTATAACACAGCTCAAGCATTTTAATCTTATGCTGAAATCCTGCATCTTTCACGACTGCATAGGGCTGCACATCTTTCGCATCATCTTTTGCTCTAAACACCCCCATTGCTTTAGTTATGGATTTTGCACTGAATCTGTATGGAGAGGCTGTTTAAATGTTGCAAGAAGTAGTTGATGTTTTCCATCTGACTCCTCCTTGTGCTGTCAATGGACACACTGGTATGATGTCCTCTCAAATGGTTCACTATATCGAAGTATTGCTGATAGCATGAGACACATTTTACAATACTTGTACACAATTGCTGTGTAATCCAACATTTTGTCCGTTGTTGTCATAGATAACACAAAATCCATGATGCTTCTGCACAGCAGCAGACTGAAACAATCTAACTCTACTTTGTCTTGTGCATTTGTTATTTTCTAGACTGACTGACAGCTGCACTCAACACTTCATCTGTGCCAACCAAGTTTCACAAGTTACTGTCTCCAGGCTTTTTTCAAATGAACAGAATAAATAATTGAATGCTCCCACCCCTAATGGGGATAAATATGACCAAAGTTTCAACCACAACTGGTCACTGGTCATAAGACAGGTGTGTCAAGATAACATTTTACATAACATACTAATTTCTAGTCTTTTAACTATCAAACAACTGAATTTATATTTTCTTTAAAACTGAAGCTCATAAGACTTTCTACCTTAAGACTGTCTGTCCTTAACTTTAACTGTGAGATGAACAAATATGATTTGTTTAGCCCTTATCCCTATACATTTATGGACCAACTCCGTTATTTAAATACTGAAACATTAGTAAAGAATAAGAAAGATGAAAGCTATGGAGGCCATAGCAAGACTAGTGGAACTCTCTAATATGAACTGAGCTCGGCTCTTAAAACACAGACCTTAATGTTGTAACTCCTGAATACACAGGTTGGAAGGGCTGTTTGAGAGATGAAGAATAATAGTAAAAGTAAGCAGAGGGCAATCTGGAAACATGGTTTATGTCTATGATGACTACAACACAGACCTACAGTCTTTTGACTGGGACTTCATCATTAGCCACTAGCCAGTGACAGCTGACATATATGGTGGGTTTAAAAAGCAAATAAGGGGAAATCCCAACCGCCTTTTCTTCTTGGGGGACAAGTTTTAAGAGCTGTCTTATTTAGCCCAGCTTTGTAACATTCATGATGGTTGGCTGGCAGGTTAGGTGACTACCATGATGGTTGTTTGACTGACAGCATGCAGCAGTGTGACTCCCTGGCCAGCAAGCTGACTGTCTGGCTGGCTGCCTAGCAGGGTGGCTGGCTGGTGTGTTGGCTGCTGTCTGGATAATAGCAGAGAGTTTATGTTATTGTTGAGCTCTACTCGACACCCTGAGTGTGTTTAGACGTGCCCTGTAAACCGTGCATAAGAGCATCCACTGCATATCAAGGCTCTCATCCAAAACCCTCCTAAAATAGGCAGAGATGGAGTCTGGGTAAAGGGGGAGCCAGCAAACTAGAGAGGGAAGGGCGCTGGGGGAAAGGTTGAGAGTTCACAGCTGAGTTCAGGCGGGCCCTGCACTGCTTTGGGCCCCTGGCCAAGGCTGAGATTGGGATAAGCTCCTGATGGTTCCACTGTGAAATGGGATCAGAGGAGGGACAGAGAGAGGGATGGAAGGATGGATGGAGGGCTTAAGGGGGGTAACTGTATGAATAGGCCAGAGTTGGCGTTGTGATTTGAAATTGTTTAACAAGCTGGTGTTGGAATATGCTGCAGGGAGCAGAGCTGACTGAATTGCAGCTGTACAGGGAAGGAACATGTTCGGAGGAATTTCCCTTCTTTCTAAATTATAAAGATTGCTGGTATAGTGCAAGTCAATTGGTTTCCTAAACACCTACATAATTTATGCCACAGGAAACTATATTCGCCAAAGTAAAAAAAAAAAATCTAAATATTAATACATTCAAACTGATGTGACCCTCTTTTCTGATGTATAATCACTAAAAAAGAAAAGGATGTACAGTTAGTTCAGGTAAACACTTTAGCGAAAAGTTTATGTGGAGTACACCAAATGATCTATTCAATTACAGGGGCCGCAGTTTCCTGACTAAAAGCTGTTGAAGCTAACCTTACAGTTACCTCAGTGCAAATGCTCCACAGTTGACTAAGAGTGGGAATGCCCTTATCCTCTCAGTAGGGGTGGAGAAAAAAGCAGAAGAAGAGAGAGAGGGGAGTGGAGATAAAGAGTCTTAAGGAAAGCGGGGCTCTTCTGACTAATTTTGGAAGGGTGAACAGTACAGAGTTCAGATTTGTGCCAGAGCACGATTTCTAAAAAGTAGATGCACTACTTCAGCAAATATTAACAAGAATTAGAGGCACATGCAATAACTAGGTTAGAGATAGGATTATTAATTAGCTACTTAAAAACTTCCTTCGGCCACTTTTGCATGGCCAGCTAAGGCTTATGTAAAAAAAAAGAATGCAATTAAATTATGGGACTTCAACATTTTGATTAATTGATTATAATGGAAACATTGATTATAATGGAAACTCATTGCCAGGAAAAAATAAACTCATCAACCTAAGACCTGATTGTGTTCTGGCTGAACTACACATAAAACATATAAACATAGACATAAGCACACAAATCAATATTCAGTGAATAGAAAAAGCACAATCTTTCTCTTGAGCTTAATCAAACAGCTGAAAATGTGTCAATGCTTTATTTGTGAGTCTGCACAAGTTGGCATGTGCATTGGTTTGTATGTAAGCATGTTTGCGTAAATGTGTATTTGTAAAAGCATGCATACATGCATTTTGTTACTTTGTATTAATGCAATGCACCTTTGTGTGTGTGTGTGTGTGTGTAAGTGTGTTTACTGGCAGGTGTGTCTGATAAAGATATCAGAGTTAGCAGAGTGGGGCAGGATTGGAATGTTGAGGAGGATCGGTGGGCTCAACAGGCAGAAAAGACGATGCTGTCTGCCTGAAATACATACAACCATACGCACACACACACCCTCCCTCTCCCTGTCATGGCCTCTGCTCCTACTGTATGTGTGGCACGCAGCATGCTTTAAAGCCAGAACTACGAGGCACAACACTGTGTGCCTAGGGAATTCTCTGCTTCTACATCACTCTCTCCTCCGTTGCACATTTCTCTCCGGCTTGCTCCTGCGCTCCCTCACTCTCTTCCCTAACTTTGACTCTACGGAAACCCTGAAACAACTTCTGCTTGCACAGCCTTCCCATAAAAGGGACTCTCTCTCTCCTTCTCCTATAGTTCTTTCTTTCCCTCTCATAACCAACGAGCAGAAGAGACGCCAACCCCATGCTCAAAAGTGATCAATTTTTAATTTCTCAACACTTTTTCATGTTGTGTCAGGGAGAGATGTCAGCAAACAGGAACCCTGGGGAGGCAAGAGGAAGGAGGAAAAGGGGGGTGGTAGTAGATCCGTGAAGTGCAGGTAAGCAGAGTGAAGAAGAGCAGAGTATAGGAGAGAGGAGAACAACTGAGAGAGCTGAAGATACAAACTAATATTTGAAATTACACTGAGTGAATAGTTTTCTGCATTACAACCTCTAAACTACATGCACTGTACGTCTTACGCATGTTATATCCATGAAGCAAACCTCTAGTAATATTACATTTCTTAATTGTTCTCCATTGCCTTAACTCTTTACTCATTCTGAGTTTCTGTTAAGGCGGCGCTGGATGTGTTTGTGCCACAAGCTGGCTGAGCGAACTGGCGGTATGGGTGGTGAAAATGAGCAGAAAATCTAACTGTTCCATATCAAGGAATATTTTTACTGCTGCTAATGTGACTTAAATACCTTGTTCCACAGCTGAGTGGGCTAGCACCTGCTACAAACAGCAGCTAGCCTATTACAGCTCAGTACAGCGCTGTCGCTAATTTTCTGATTCAATTATCATGCCTCAGAGCTTTCCAGTCTAATTGCAAACTACTTCACAGTTACCTCTCTGATTAATCGCTGCCCATCTGCAAGCCATTGCACGCAGAACTTGGTGGAACAAATTTGTGTATTCTCAAATATCAGCTGCAACACTTTGAGCTGTTAAGTAGGCTTAAGTTACGAATGTCGCTGATATTCCCTGATATCTGGGACTTAAATGTACAACATTCAGTTGTTCTGCAGATGTTTCTAGAAGGATTTTACAGTGTCAGTAAACACTGTTGTTGGCCCAAGTTTCCAAAGCTCAAAGCCTTAGCTAAAGGGATCAGGATAGTGACGTCTAGACCTAGAAGTCATAACTCTCATCAAGACCAGGAGACCCATCACCTCTCCCACCAAACTAGATCAATAGCTTTGTGTTGTCTGGGCTCTTGGCCAGTGTTTGCTTCTGTTGACCTCTGGAGCTCATGAGAAGTAGCATAGGACAGATGACAGCACAAACAGAATAAGGCATGGCAAAGAAGAGGGCATACAGTGTACAAGCTGTGGAGAGAAGGGCAAAGATGCTGTTATCAAAGAGAAAAAAAACAGGGTTGGGTAAGAGAAAGAGAGGGGTAGAGTGATCACGAGGGGAGGGCAATAACAAGTGTTAGAGAAAAAGCAAGTACACCAATAGAGAAAAGAATAGAGCAGAGGTGAGCAGAGAGCTTTGACAAAAGAGAGGAAAGTGCAGAAAGATGGTTAAAGGAGTGTAGTTTGGGTCAGAGGTAAGGCTGAGGTATCTCAGGTTATCATATCAGTCTGTCAGCTAGAGACTTCCAGCTATCATAGCCTGGCCATGTTGCTTTCAATCCAACACAATCCTCTTCTCTGTTCTCCAACCCAGCCCTATTGACAAATCTAAAACCAAGGTCACAGCAGTGTTTACACAGCCTTTAGCCCAAATTACATCATCCAAACGCTGGCCCACTGGATGCATCACACTGTCACTGAGAGTAAATGACCTGGCAGGCTGCCGTCCCGCTGAAAAAGGAGAAACAGAGACAGAGAGAGAACAAGAAACAACCATGGGGATGGGTGGAGGTGGAGTCAGATGAAGAGGATAAATTCTGATTTTAAAAATGAGAAAAAGAAATGGCACAGGAGGAGCATGGAAACTTATCAGGTTTAGTTTGTGCCTGTCACAAAAAAAAAAAATCAATTACACCAAAACACATATATATAACATTATTGTCCTACTGTCTGTTTTCCCCTTATGAGTCTACCTACCCACTAAACAACAAGGGAGCATAATGCATATTGCTGTTGGCTTCCAATAATGATGCATAACCCGGTGGCTGCACAGGAGTATAATACCAATATGTCAGGTCTCTGATTTGGCCACAATTTGCATGGTTATAATAGCTTATCGACTGGCTCAAGGTTGAGCTGGGCCAGGCGCCGTCACTGTAATGACTGGCTGTGTGCCTCAGACAGTTTATTTCAAGCTTCTGTGGCTCAGTCACCCGGCCTTCTATCTCGTCAATACCCAATCTTGATCCCACTATCTGCATCCTGACAAAGTCTGCACAAACACATCTATCCCACTGCTGCCAACAACCTCACCCCAATTTCCTTCATCCTCTCATCCTCTGTTTTTTTTCTATAAATTATTCCTGTATCATACAAGCATTTCCCATAAAGATCAATACATGTGCTATTCATTAGGCCTTTTAAAATATGCTAGTCTGCAAGTGTATGTGCATATAACAGCAATCTACTCTCCCCAGGTTGGCATAGTGGCTGCATTGTTTGTGTGCGTGGCACAACAAGTGGGCTCCCAAGATTTTTGAAATTAAAATTATGGATTTAGTTTGGAAAAGCAACAAGCACTGTAAAAACGTGCATTTAATAAAAAATAGAGATGAATTGAATTACTTAATGCATACAGCTCATTAGTAAGATAATAAGGTGTAATATTTGTAACAAGGTAATAGAGGGGTAGTAGACCTGTAACATCTGTGTAAGAGCATTGCAACTACACAGAAACTTTATGTATTATTTATTATTAATACCAAACTATTATCTGTTATGTTACTTACCCGTAAAGTACTTTATCATTGCATTTCCATCAAGATTTTACAGACCTATTATTTTTTTATATGGAGAGATGTAAAGCACTACCAAAATATGGAAAGAAAAGAGAAGGATCACAGTGAAGAAGTAAAGAAAACAACATAATAGCTGCTGTCAGGGAGAGGTCTGTCTTCATGGAGTAATGCTTGAGTTTGTCACTGAAATCCTTTCCTTCCCAACAGACTACAGCACTTGACAGTGTGACTGCTCCAACACTAACATTCTCTGAGTCAGTGTCAAGGGCACTGCCTTGAAAGAAAAGTGCTAAAGTACAGGGGAGGGAGGTCATACAATAAGAGAAACCCTGCGATCCCTGCTCAGTCTGCCTTTTACTATGAAAGCCATGATTGTATTAGTTTATAAAAAAGATCACATCTTCATTTGTAAAATGCACAATGTTGCTCTACACTGTACAGCAAAACAGTTTTTGCGAGAACCCAATCCTGTTGAAAGCCTTCATGTAAATGTAATGAACAAAACATCTGCAGTAAATAACATAAATAAAACATGAGAATGTTGCCTTTGTTAAGTTAAAATAGTGATTTTCACCTAGAGTTTCACAGTAAAATTACTACTGTAGTCATAATGATGCTGTGTCTTTGGGCTGTTTTTTTCACATATTAGTGTATCCTCATCTCTCCTGTATTTACATTTAAATAAGCACTTTCCTTTTGTCTAGAAATGGCACTCAAGACTATTGAAAAAGGAAACCCCCTATTACCACTCACATGAGAGCACGAAACAAAAT
Source organism: Ctenopoma multispine (assembly GCA_034779795.1). Taxonomy (NCBI): domain Eukaryota; kingdom Metazoa; phylum Chordata; class Actinopteri; order Anabantiformes; family Anabantidae; genus Ctenopoma; species Ctenopoma multispine. The sequence goes on along the minus strand of JAUYWH010000027.1, from coordinate 9,504,401 downwards.
TTTCCTCTAGCTGAGAACAACTGTGATGTTTGACAGAAACAAATTAATGGGAAAATCCCATCTTTAGTTTTCTTAACATCAGAAAAAAATGTGTTGTTAAAAGATATTTCTTTTGATCTATAGGTGAATGATAGGTTGCACTGCATTTAAAAAACAAATCCCAAAAAGCATCCCACTGGTTGTCTGATCACAAACCTAACCCACTGCTTTGACAAATCAATTCTGAAACAGCTCTTTTTTGGCTGTTATGAAGTCATTTCTGAAATACAAAGAGGAGGAGGGGGGTTAGAATGAGAAGAAAGGGCTAAATCAAAGGGGGTGGTGGAAACGGGCAAGCAGTGGTCCTCGGTCGAGAGGTCAGATTGAAGGCAGTGTGGCCATGCCTACTGTGGGCACTCAGCTGTAACTAAATGTGGACACTGAGACGCCAACTACTGGAGCAGTGCCAAAGACCTCTCACCCTGCTGGGCTTTCTCTCTCGTTTTTTGCCCAAGACTCAACAATGAGTGGGAACTCACTGCCACCCGCCCCACATCTCCACCCCACCTGCCCTCCAACTCCCCCACATTAAACCCCCCTAACCCATTTCGCACTCATTCAGTCACTGAGCTTAACGTTTTAATTACAGCAAGTGCAGTGGCGGCAGGACTGATGAAGATCACTGAAGGAGGGGAAAGTGAGGGACGGAGGAGTAAACTCTAGACCTCCGACAGTGATGTTACCCAAAATATCCCATTCAATTCATATTTCAACACCCCTGTGGAAGATTGGGTGGTCATGTGTATGTTTGTGCAAGACCACCCTCTCTATGATGCGTGGGAGAGACAATGGTACCAGCGAGCCAGCGAGCACACACACACACACACACACACACACACACACACACACACACACACACACACACACACACACCATCTGTGAACAGCAACACATGACAGAGCAAATAGGATTACAGTATGGAGGAAGACATGAACAACAATCTGAACACCATAATATTATTTCCAAGAAAGGGCCAGGGTGGGGCAAGGCATGGGGCGGGCAGGTGTGGGGTTAGCTCGGGTGAAGGGTTTACCAAGGGGTGGAGCCGGGGCTTAGTTGGTCAGACCTACAGTGCACTGATCTAATGGTTGCCTGGATTGTGCTTCACAGCTTAGCTCATGTTTTCCAAAAACAAGATACAGAAACTAGGCCAGGATTCAAGAGATGAAAAGCACCACAAATAGCACAGCGGATAAATGAAATGCACCAAAGTTCACACAGTTCTTTTTTTGCAGTACAACCTTGTTCATCTTAACTCCTTAGAGACTGAAGCTATTCAGAGTAAATTACTGGATATCTAAGAACATACAGAAATCCTTGATTACACTTGATGAAACGTGCATGTATGTGTATTGGGCATTTTAATTTATAGCTAACAATAGAAACACAGTCTGTATGTCCACATTGATTTTAAGACTACTTTAAGTCTGTTATGCGCCTCCAAAGAGTTAGTGGGAATTTTATCCCCTGCTGTGTGAAGGTTAGAAAACAACATCAAACCTTTTGACATGGTCAACATAACAAGTACTGAGTGTCAGCTACGATTAGACCCTCAGATTAAATGCTTGGTGTATTCTATCATTCAAAAGAAACATTTTCATATCACTTTATCATCTTGTGATTTGTTGACTAATATTCAATATATTAAAAGAGATTATGGCATTAAAGGATTTGAGGTCTTTTAAGGAACCAGGAATGAATGCAGACCTCAACACGCAACCATACATATACATGTAAAATCATACAGAAAACACTCCAACCTTGCAATATATAAAATATAATACAATTTTTTGGGGGGAGGAATTGTATTACAAAAGCATCAGATTCTCTCTATCCATCCATCCATGCATTTATTTCTCTATTGATAGGTCTGAGGGCCTATCTATGTCACACAAAAATCTGGATCCTGGAGCCAGAGTTACACAGGAATGCAAGGCATGGGTTTAAGCTGTTAGGTAACATCTATGTCAAAAGTCTCGTCATCTGAAAAACTAAATTTCTGAGTTGCGCTGGTTTGTCAGGTCTTGAGTAGCAACTACTGAGACAATCCAATATGAACACATCCACCGTGGTCCACAGGAGCCAGTCTGACATGTGACTGGGTGTGACACCTCAAGGTCAAAGGTCAATACAGATTTCAGCAAATCTGAGCAGGCACAGCATGAGCTTATATTCAGGAAAGGGAGGGGGCATGGCTTGGCCTTCAACCCTTACCCGCTAAGACCCTTGAAGTTTTTTACCATGACCGAGACTTGACTTCTTCATCTGGGATGTTAGCTATACTAATTATTGCCTGATAGCTGTCTGGTGCCAAACGCAATTCACATCCCCCCAACTGCTGGTGCCAACCTCACTTAGCACTCATGAAGTGTTTCAGACAGAAAGTGTGAGCCCCCACCTTTCTTCTGTTCCAAAAACTCTACTTCTTTTGTTTAGGGTTTTGTTATCTGGCCACATGTTGTTCAGTGGACTGAGTTTGGGGCAAAGGGGAGCTGCACTATGTAGCATTAGACGTTCAGCTGGCATTTCAGAGGCCAACAAAAAGGAGATTAAAATGGCTCCAAAGATGGATTTGGAATTTGCGCCTCAGAATACTGACCCCATCATGTTTGCATCTCAAGGGTAGATATGTATAAGACAAACTGTCTCCTCTGTGGCTGGAGATTCTGTCAGGATGTAAACAAAGGACAACACAGAGTGAAGTTGGTCAGATGGAGGGCCAGTGCACAGCTGTCAGAAGAGTTGGGACCAAGGATTGGGAAGCCCTCAGAGTCAGGAGGTCCAATTTATTTACTCAATACCCCAAGGCCCTGTGTCCAACAGTGTGGCGCCCTCTACTACCCGATATGCATGTCTACCACTTGGTCTTAGACCCTTTTCTCAGCCCTGTGGGCCACTCCCACATCTCAGCAACAGCTAGTCATATCTGGACAACCAGAGCTGGCCCAGATCAATGTGAGGTTGGCTGTGATTATCAGCATGTGGGGGTATATGTGTTGTGTATGCATGTGTGTTTGGGCCTGTATCATTATGTGTGTCTACATGTGTAGGGCTATCTCTGAGCATGTCCCTGCGCATGTGAATCAGTGAACATACAGTTTGTGTGTGTGTGTGTGGGGACAAGTGGCCTGTCTATGTTGATTAGATAAGAAGTGAGCCCTGCAGTAGGCGGACATGCTGCATGACCAGCTAAAAGATGCAGAGGCAGAGGGTAGACAGGAATGGTGTTTTTCCGCAGGCTCTGTAGTTTATCCCTGAGAGGCTCACTGAGGTGATAACCAGTTTGTCTATGGGTCACCCAGATAACAAGTCTGTACACACAACATTCTTTTTCTTGGGATGATATATACAAAAGTGTAGGTAAGTATCTATATGTGCAGGAATGCATGCACACATCTCTTCTCTCGAGAAGACTAACAGCACAAAACCACATTGTTCAACATATCCTTTCACAATGCCACAGGGGAATTAACCAAAGTTTATGGGTGACAAGTTATATATGATATGACCCCACCAGTGGCCAAAATCTCGTGGTGCAGGCAGAATGTAAACACCATACAAAAGAATCCCAAGATGTGGTTGTTTGGCTTACAATACATCTGTCATCACAATATGAGAGACGACTGAAGAACATTAAGAGAAGGGAGGCCAACATAAATCAAAATTACACCATTTGAAAACCAGAGCAATTATTTACAGAGGGATTGGTTTGGTGGTTAAACAAATCAACTTAAGAACACTAAGGAAAGTACACCACAAATGTGTTATACAGTGCTATAACACATTTATCGCCCTGTAGCTTTGACTCAGTGCCAGACCATTTTCAAAACTGAAAAATCAGCTGACACACAGGTCAAAGGTCTCTTGGAGTCGCCCAGAGTAGTGACAGGCCAGCTACGGTCAGAGGATGTTGGTGGATAAACAAGAAAAGCGGGAAATGAGGGTTGACGATTAGGAGCCATAGAATCAGTAAGGAATCAGCACAGCCTATCTCATTACTTGCAGGCACAATAAGCACAACAACTCTCCATGCACTTTATAATTGCTGCTTCCTAGGCCACAAACAAGCTGTGTTTATTACCCCTTTCTACTTCTTGATGCTTTTACTAGAGAAAAAAAATCATCCTCTAATTGCCACATTTCTCTAAAACTAGCGCACATCGGTGTCACAGGCGGTTTATCTCCTGTCCTAGAGATGGCTGGTTAATAAAGTTTTTATCTGTCAATGTGAAGCACAGGGGAGGATCCAAGGTCACTGCTGCATACTCAACGACTGGCTTGTTGTGGAATCTACTTTTCACTTTGTTTACATAATTATATAAATAAGAGGTAATTTTCTTTTCTCAGCAATAAAGACAAACTTTAAAATTTGAAGCTGATAGTGACTCAAGGATATTTTTTTAATTCTTTGGAAATGATTCCATTCCATTCCATCATTCCAAAAGATATTCTCACAGTTTCCATAATTGTTCACGTTTATTTAATTGAAATGACATTAAATCTGTATATAACTATATAACTATAACCCACATTATATCAAAAAGGTTAGACTAAACAGTAGCTGTGGGTTTTAAACTAACAGATGAACAACTAAACCCTTTGCTCTTACACACTTTGTCTTCACACACAAGCACACAGACATATTAAACTGACTGGCTTTTTCAGATGTTGGATCTCAGCATGCGCTCTTCAGTCCAGCAGCTGGCCATGCATGTGTACATGTGTTTATGAGTTTGTGTGTATTAATTAAACAGCTAAACTCTCTGAACTGGCCTCATGAACCCTTAACAATAAGAGTCTCAGTTTAAAAAGAAATGAGTAACAAGTCCAGGAGAGCAAGACAGAAGAAGAAAAAAGTAACCGAAACATGCAACATGCAAACATAAAATAAAATTAAAAAAATAGCAATGAATTTGTATTTAATGTAATTTAAAAATTGGAAAATTAACACCTGAACTCCAAATGACCAAAGTTAGTGATTGTGTTGATTGCAGAAGCTGCTGTGCTAATGTTTTACAATTTAAAGGACATACAAAAACAAAATAAGCAATTTGTCTAATGTTACTATTAAAACAAGTGATTTATATGTATAACTAGAACATCTGCAGTAAAATAATTTAGAAGATTATAGATTTCTTATAATGACACGTAAGATGCCAAAAAAAAGGCAAATTCATTGCCTTTTGAACTTACAAGTGTGAACTTTTAGGGTTTTATAGTGAACCTCTCATATGATTAGTCAGTTGATTAACCTCTCCCCACCCTAATCTACTTTATCCTATCAACTAAGTTCACCTAGTGGCAAGACCTGTGAGGAAAACTGCATTTACTAAACATTTACAATATTTAGAATAAAGGATTTTGTATTTCAGATGTAATGCTGCATAATGGAATAAGAATAAACCTCCAGAAATGTGGAACAAAAAAGGTGCTATTGAGCTTTGGGGCTTTCCTCTCTCTCTCTCTCTTCCTCTTCCTCTTCCTCTCTCTCTCCCTCTCTCTCCTCTCATAGATAAGATCAATGTCACTAATGATGAAAAGATTTAACAGAGGGAGGTTGCTATATGGATAACATCACTGTGACACTTGTGACTGTCAACTTATGCCTTGTTAATGAGGGCACAGTGAAATTAGGAGTTATAATGCCAGCAGTGGTTATAATTTTCTATGCCCCACTGAAGCTTATTGGATTAATTCCACATCTGGGAATGCACCTAAAACCGGTCTACAGCCAGAACCCAGAATATTATTAAGGTAGTTGCTGTTTTTTGACTGCACCATAACCTGACATGAAGAAAAGTAGCTTGGATCACATACAGTCACTTATTAACAGGAATACAATAGTCACTGTTTTCAGACCTCAACTTTACAGCTGATTCTGTTGATGATGCAGCCGTCAAATGTGGTACATGCATAGTTTGTGTGTTCTTTTTCTAAGTAGTTTGCCACATGTCGAGGTCAGGGGTAAAGGCCGGGCCGATTAAAGCCTATATAAACTCAATGAGAAGAGGCCATATGGGCAAATGAGATCCATGTCTCTGAAGCACTAATCTGGGGATGCCCTCTCAGTGACCAGGGATGGACACTATCCACAGCCGTTAAGAGGCTTGAGGATTCGAAATCAGCCAGTAGCTGTACCCTGTACTTTAGCTCCCCCGTTTGACCCTGAAGGAGGAAAGAGCTTGGCCTTCAACAAGAAAGAAGATTAAAAACACAGGGTAAACAAATACATTGTACTTTTTCAACTATGTATCTTCTACAGTATTCAGTTTGGTGTTCAGTGACAACTGTTTCACAAATGTTTTTTGGGGCAACAGTGAAAGTATGGGTAGGACCGTTATCTACAAACCCTGGGGTTGGTGGTTCAACTCTCAGACTGGTTCAAGTCTCCCTATATATATATGTATATGTATATATATATATATATATATATATATATAAACAATTAACCAGGTCATGGCCATTGATGAATCCAACTGAGCATGTATTTCACTTCCTGAAGGTAACCCACTCAAGAACCAAGCAGGATATGAACCTGCAGTAAAGTCTGGCAGAGCCTCTCCGAAGAAGAAATCCAGCATCTTGTTATACAGTATGTGACCAGACTTCAGATAATTCTTACACGATTCAAATATTTTTGTCCAAACCCTGAAATTAAATCTGACAGTCAACCCTTAAATTAAATCTGACAGCACATCTGGATTTTTTTTATTTAAAATCCAGTGTGGTGGCATATAGAGTCAAAAAGATTATTGATGTTGATGTTTGCTTGATGTTTTAGATGCTATATACTGTATATGTGTAAAGCAAAAATACAGCGGGGGAAATAAGTATTTGACACATCAGCATTTTTATCAGTAAGGGGATTTCTAAGTGGGCTATTGAT
>JAUYWH010000027.1:9450402-9492643 GCA_034779795.1 Ctenopoma multispine | reverse complement strand
CACACACACACACACACACACACACACACACACACACACACACACACACACACACACACACACACACACACAAATGGAGCTTTTCCAGTAGGAGATTGGTTCCACTTTATCTGCATTTTTAGCTTGTGTTCAGTGTGCTTCTAACTGATAAAATTCTGCTTGTGTGCCAGGCCACTGCCAAACGCCAGAGCAATGACCTTCTTGGGGGAACAAATTCCTTTTACAAGATGGATAAAAGAATACAGTGAAAAGAAGAAATACATCTAAAAAAACTAAGGAGTGAAAGGAGAGGAAGCAAGCCAGTTAGAAGCGAAGGGAATGGGTCCAGGTTTTATCGCATTTAAAACAAGACACGGAGATGTTAGCGAACACCCCTGCTATGCGTCACTCTCGCTCCCTCTCTGGGTCCTTCCAGCCCTGTCAGAGTGCCATGCTGGTACTGGTGTTGCTTCACAGATGATTAGGAAAAACAGACAAGCTCTGCCTCCATTTCTTCCTACCTCCTTCTGCCAAGAGTCTACCAGCATGGAAAACACAATCATCATATCATCACTGTGCCACACAGGGAGGCAGGACACAAGCAGAGGAGGGGAGAGGAAGATGTACAAAAAGACTCAGAAACAGATAGGAAGAGTAAGGTGAAGAGAGAAAAAGAGCCACAGCAAGACTCATCCTTAAACTCGTTCTCCCATCATGCTGCCTGACCAGTCCCAGTGCCCATGTTTAAGCACACATCCAAGAATTTGTACCTTCAGGCATTTTAGTGTGCAAGTCTGATCACATGCCATTCACCACAGTCGTCAACTCGCTCGGAGACTGGCTTAGTCGGGTTCCACGCCAGAAGGATAGTACACACTGATGTGCGTGTCTGTCAACGAGCATGCGCATGTGCATGTGCATGTGCATGTGCATGTGCATGTGCATGCTGGATTCTCTCTGTCTTTTCTCTGTTGCTCAGACACTTTATGGTCAATCCTAATGACCCCCACCTACAAACACATACATACTGTTACCACAGCAACCCAGACAACAGCAGAAGAGGGGGCTTTATGTATGTTGATCGCAGTGCTGGGCCTTGATGCCCTGACAGCCTTCCCTCAACCTTCTCTCAACCTCATCACCTCTGCTGCTCTGCTGTGACTCTCACCACAATGGCTGCTGCCTGTGAACCTGCCAGGCTGCCAAGGACACAAAGACAACTCAGTCAACCTTTGACATCGGAACCTGCCACCAAAAGACCAGAGACAAGCTGAGTTGGCAGCTCTGTTAGCAGGCCAGAGATTCAGATCTTTTCAGCTTGGTTAAAGTAGCAAAAGTCAATAGAGCACAAGTCAATAGTGCACACATACAGATGGATGCTGTGTCAAACAGGTTGGTATTAGGACAATCTCAGACATGCCAGCAGTTTCCAAAAGCAGACTCGGAAATCTCGGCTCAAAGACTGCGTATTCAGGCCCATATCAGTCACTGAGAAAATACATGAAACATCAAGGTAAAAACCTGACATTTCAACATAAAATACAGTATGGGTTTTGTATTGAAGGCCAGATGACATTTCAAGGAGCTGATTCACTGGTAGATGTTAAGGCCACCCACCCACACAGCTCCAAGTGGAACATGGTGTTTTAGTGGCCAAGATGAGATAGCAGTGTTAGAAATGTATTCACTGACATGTGGAGCATGTGTAAGATGACCTATACATACACCATGATGTCACCAAGGGGCTTTGAGGAGAATACAAGTACAAAAGCCGGAACTCCAGAGATAAAGATCAGTGATGAGACAAGGAGCTGAGTGTGCACATGTAATAATCAAAACTTTGAGTTGTAAACTGCAACTTGAGTTTGAGACTTGAAAGGCACCCAGCCCTCTCTCTCACTCTGTCCAGCTCTTCTGGTAGCCACCGTCATGAAATTACAATAAACGAAAAAACTAATCAAGCAATGAAATGAAAATTCTGTTATTGTGAGCTAAGTTCCAAAACATTTAGAAGCAAGTATATGTGCACATCTGCCAGTTTTGTTCAATTATGGCTCTGGATCACAGCACCTCTCCAGACAGTGGTGCGTTGAAGTTTGTGCGCCACTGTGCAGCCATAGACTGGTTTTTCAAGTAAATACATTTAAATAAAGTTCCATACTGTATCTTTAAATAGAGGTAAAAACGGATGCTTTTAAAGCCTATGACAGACATATAACTTCATGTTTCATTCTTTACTTTTCGTTGGTCTGTGTGTGTGCCTGTGTGTGTGCATGGCTTCATGTGTGTCACTCTTCAAACAACACTGCAATCATCATCTCTTATCAACAGTCATGTTGGGGATTACAGCTTTCATCCCTAATCCTACATTAAGGACACATTCTTATGATGGTCATGACATCATCGAGGCCAGTGTACCACAGAGAGGGCACAGGAACAGGAAGCCAAATAGGAGAGGATTAATGAATAAAGGCCACACAGTAAATGATGAAAAAGAATGAGCGAGAGGGCACAACAGAGAAAATGAAAAGAGAAACATAATCAAACAGCAAATTTTGGTCGCAAAATTTTGGTATGTATGAAATAGCTATTGTGTGTTTTAAGATAATCTACCACTGCTTCAGTTTCTCACTTTGTCTGACAGTGGTCCTTCTCTATCAGCTCTCTTTAGACTTTCAATCTACTCAACCCCCCCCTCACCTGATTTTTCAGCATGTCTGTAATAGTTTTTGGCGTTTAAATGAATCAAGTCAAGTTAGAGTGTGCTTTGACAGTTGGTTTAATACCTGCAGAGACTCGGGGACAGTCTGGCAGCATGGGATCCAGCGGTGTGTCCAGGGGCTCTGGACTTGATACCCAGTTACAACAGTGCTGTAAGAAAGAGGAAAAAAAAGAGACTGACCAAATTAACTCTGAGGAAAAAATTTCATATCATTCTTATAGGTTGCTCTACAAAAGACTGGGAGGGACACTGTACGGGAAGATAATATCAACCTGCATCCTTCACTAATACACAAACACAAATATAACAAAAAGCCATGGTATTTTATGTCCTTTATGCTTTGAAAGTATTGTCTTTTTTAACTTCATGGAAATATGTGTTCTTTAATTTAAACTGAAAGAGAACAAAACAGAAGAAGGAAAATGAAGGGAGATGGGAATGGAAATATGAAGGCAAGGGAGACAAACAAAAAGAGGACAGGTGGGGAGGACAAGGGAAGAGACAGTAACTGAGAAAGACATGTATGTATAGCTGAGGAAGGTGGGGGAGAGAAAGAGACAGGAACAAGCAATTAAAAGCTTTGTGACATGTTGCTCAGACAGCTTGCCGTTTGTTTGTGGTGGAGAGCTGAGGCCTTCTACCATGGTGGATAAGTGGGCGTCCTGAGGGAGGGTGTCTGCCCAGCTTGCTGACCCATAACCCCCTGCAAACACCCCTAGTCCTCTCAAACCCCCTGTGGTTGACAACTCCACTGTCAGAAAGTGGAGAAGACCTCTTTATCTAGTTTTTGCTGTCTTCATCTTCCTGTCTTTGTGGTGCTTCGTCTTTCTACTTGCTTGGTTATTTCATACATATATTTCAGTATTTTTTTGACACACTTAAACGATTCAAATGATCAAACAAATTTTAATATTACATACGAATAGCCCGAGTCAATACAAACTGCACTTTTTAAATGGTAACTGGTTGTGCCACCGTTGGCGGCAACAACTGCAAAACAGTGGAGGGTTTTGGAACGTGAATGGCTTGTTTAAGGTCAGCATTAATCAGATTTAATTCCATTCTATTTAACTTTCACCACTCTGAAAACTTCATTTTTTTGGTACTTTGTGGACCTGCTAGTGTGTTTCAGATCAAGTTTTCTCCATTAGTGCATATGGTTCTTACTGTGGTCCACTGGAGTCCCAAAGCCGTAGAAATGGCTTTGTAACCGTTTCAAGACTGACACGTGTCAGTTACTTTGCATGATGTGTCTTTTAGTGTGCTTCACGTTGTCAGACAGCTCAGAGGAACTACATTTTCACCTATGGGGCCAGGCAGCATTGGGCAGCTTTTGTCCCTTAATAAATTAAATAATAATAAATAATAATTTAAAAACTGCATTTTGTATTTACTTGGGTTATCCTTAGTGCCGTTTTTTACTACAAAAAATACTTTACCATGGTATGGGATTTTTTCCCTGGGTCAGCAGACGACAACATATCAAAGTGTGTTTTCCCTTTTGACCGTGCAATGTGGACTGGTATGTTGTGGCTTGTCAGGTTAGTACAAAAACAAATGAAAAGCAAGAGAGGAAAAGAGGGAGGCTGAGAAGGAATGCTTACAGAAGACGTTCCCCAGATAAGATAAAAGTTCAATAGAAGAAAGAGAAAATGTAAAGAGATTAGAATGGGCAGCTGGCGTCCTTCTGAATCGCTGCTTATCTGCCCTTGTTTACTTTCACCCTGGCCCTTTGACAGCCATTACAGTGTTGTGCATGCTTGTGCGCGTGTGTGTGCTTGTGTGTGTGAGTCAGTAATTACATTGCGGGGGGTCTCCCATAAAGATGTGGAGCTTTGTGAACCCTGCAGTCTCAAATACACACACAAATGTACACATGCTTGCGCATTTTTGCCCTCAGTGACCCCTGACTCCCATTGCTGTGAGAGGGGAGGGACTGGACAAACAAATCTATTAAACTTCTCCCACTTCAGACAGTCCTAAAACACATATAAACACATGAGAATTCAGGGTCACATCACACTTCTCCTCAACTCATCATCCCCCAAGTTACCCTGACCACACCAACACACACACTCCTCCCAGATACGTTGATGTCTGAACCCTACCCTGGAATATGGAATATACTTATATTACTTGAACACCCCCCCCCCCCACCACACACACCCCGGCTGTTTTTGTCAAACATTTCTGCAGCTAGGCAAATGTCTTTTTTATTGCCTGCTTGACATGTATTACATCATCTTTAGCCGCACTGTGATTTATTTACTCTAAGCTTATACAAAAATATAGAAACTCATTGCGAGAAATCATGATGAAACATCTGGGCCATGTACGCAAATCCATCAGTATCATGGTAGTAGTAATATCAACAAGTAAGTAAACAAAAATTCTGTTGGGAAATGTATATAAAAGGTCTGTTATTAAAATAAAGTTTGCTTCATGATTGATTAATTCCTTTTCAATCAAAGTATAGCATAGTACAGCATAGTTCAAATGCCCCTTCACTCTCTTTCTCTATATTTCATTTCTTCAGCCCTGTCAATCAAAAGTGCTAGCAGTTGGAGGGGGTATAGCAGAAGAAGAGTCAAATAGGTTCAAGAAAGATCAGCAGGGAGATGAGGTTGGGGATGGTAGGGAGGTGGAAGGGGGGTTAGTGTTGGGGGAAGATGACAAGTTTTGGTAAACAGTGGCATATTGTGTATTTTTAGATCTTTTGCGTTGCCCTAGATGTGCTCTCCTCTGAGCCTGGGCTTAAGGGCAGAGCGGTGTAGAGCGGCACAGAAGCAGTGGGACTCCTTGACTGCTACATCAAGTGTCTCATTGTATCTCCTTTAATTCATTCAGTCTGTCTGGAGGAAGATGTCAGCTGGGCTGTGGAGCAGTAGGCTGAAGGCGGCTGGAGAGAGGGAAAGGAGGGGAGTCTTTCAAAAGGCCCTCCTCCCTCCCCCTTCACCTCCACCATCACTACCAATGGAGGCAGGGAGGCCAGGGTATGAATAGATTTGTCAAGGCAACAACACACATGTGCACACAAACTCTTGCATAAATGCACACACACAGCACACAGCCCCAGTGCTGTGGGAGACCGCAGGCATAACAGCAGTCACATAAAGGCAAGGCCTGCTGGCTGGGATTAGAGAAGGGCGATGTGACAAAAGGATGGCACATCACATCGGCTGCCTCTGACGCATAGCATCATCGCTTCAAGCAGCTCGTCTGCCGATCAATGGCACCATTGAACTAAAGGCAGACAGAAAAACAAACATGTAAACAGATTTGACTCTTCCCCCACCTCTGCTGCTCTGTGCATGTGTGTCTCTGAGTGTTTGGATTTGTGTTGATATATACACACAGATATCTAAGTGCACACTTCACAAGACACAAGGCTGCACGGTGCATTTTATTTGACTTTTTTCACCTACATCCCATCACCAACATTATGCAGAAATGAAGTTGTCACTAAAATGTAGTGAGCATGTGCTAAGAGTGTAACTGACAAGCAGGTGCTAGCTCTACCCCTCTACCTGTGAGGGATGCTTTTAAACATTTTCTGGTGTGTGTGTGTGTGTGTTTTTGTGTGACTGACTGACTGAGTGTGAGAGAGTGAGACAGAGGTCCACCACCTGCCAGCCAGTCTGTTTCTTTCACATAAACTACAAACACACATGCATGCACACACTCAGAGATTAATGGACACAAAACACTGCACTGGCAGGGTGATCTAATGGAGCCATCATAAGAACAAAATGGGTCTCTCATAGTTGCCCATATCCACTACACATTAAGTGTTGCAGGAATGCACTGACAAGGCCTTTAAAAAGGGATGTGTACTCCCTACCTTCCAAACCCTGGATTAAAGTAAAAAAAAAACACACATATAATAACTCCAAAGGTTTGTCTAGAATTCATGAGAAGACCTTAAGTATATATGTATAAAACGAATGTAACAACAATCAAATAAGTTTTATCTTATGTTGATTGCTACTAGGAAAATGTATAGGTCTGAATGCAGACAATAACTAAAGCGTGCACAATCCTAAAAGAATGGCTCCATTTAATGCTAAGTATCGCATGTAACACTCCTCTTTAAGGACAGCACGCACTCCTATTATAGAAAAACAGAAAGTCTCCTAAACCATAACATGCATGCCAGTTTGCCACCTAACTTCTCAGAAAGTAGTTCTGACTATCAAGTCTTGCTCACTCTCTCTGTGTCTGTTTCTCCCTCACCTCCTCCAGTTGCCGTATAATCTCTATGGATTAGGATGGTTTATTCATGACCACAGTGTACTCTTTATATGTGTGTTTGTGCATGTGTGAATGTTTGTGTGTGTGTGTGTGTGTGCGTGTGCGCTCTGGGCAGGCCACTAGAGTGTGACAGCAGGCCAGCACAGTGACAGGAGACACCTTGGAGACTGTGACAGGCTGCCAGCTGTACACCATCATTCGCATTTCTCTCTCTCACTCACTTCTCCTCACTATGCTACTCATCTATCTTCACATACATCTCTTCATCTCCTCTCCTCCATCTGTATTCACTCCATTCACATCCTACCTGTCTTTTTGTTTTTCTTTTCCACAGCTCTACCTGGTGCTTTCTCTGCAGCAGTCAACGGGACTTAAATAATTGAACATTTCTCATACTTTATTTCTCTATTTATTCTGTCTCAGTCAATGGATGAGTTTTGCTATCTCTGTCTTTGCTTATTCCCTCATTTTTCTTTTCATGCACTTTCACTCTGTATTTATTCTTCGACAGTGACGTCGGATGCCTCTAATCTGACCCATTTGGTCTATATAACCTAGCCCAGCGGGTGCTGATCTTTAAATCCCATCTTCTCTATTTTACTCTCTTCTTCTCATCACTCCATCCCAGCATCCAGTGACCTCTTAAACCCTGGAGGGAGGGAATTATCTCTGTCCAAGGAGAACATTGCAGTTCTCTGCTGGGGTGCCCTGACCTCACATGGACCCATTCATATTGGGCACCCATATTTATACACCACCCAGGGCATTATTCAGGTTCACTGCTAGCTCCCCTCTGTGATCTGCTGCACCATTTGGGTTGCCCTCTGTGTGTGTTTGCGGCTCAGTGTGCCATGCAAGATTTGTTTCAAGATCCAGCTGTGTATGGGTTACTGATACACGTGTCCTAAAATAAACATTATATGGATCTGACTGGTCTGCATGTGCTCATGTGATTGTATGTTTTACACTGCACCAACAAGTGGAAGTACTTGTAAACTTTGGGTTGTGCAATCATTCAAATCTAAAGATCAGCAGCCAACAACAGAAGCCCCCCAGAAACAGCCCAAAGCTATTGGACTATCATCTAGGTAAAACGCAAAGGGACTCTGACCTTTTTGATGGACTGCACATTGCACACACGCAGCACTTGTTTCTAACATAAATGACTGGAACAGACTAGGTTTTTGGACTCGCCTCAATCCTCTGTTGACCCAGGGTTTGTTAACTGTCAAACTGTCACTCATGTCCTGAAGCTGACAACTGAACTTGCCAGTTAAATATCATACAGTATTTAATAATTTCTCCTCAGATGTAATATTCAAAAATAGTGTTTCTCACCACTTTGCACTTACCTACATTATTCATCACCATAAGCAGTTTTCATCTGACAGTAAAATAGCAGATTAAACAAACTGTCAAACCACCGCAAGTGAATTAAAATACCGCAAGTACCCTTTATTTCTGTCTATCTCTCATTGAGTTGCAAAACTAATTAGCATCAGTTCTGTTTGTTTTCCTGATAATTCATTTGCATTTTGGGGAAGATAAAACCAACATATTTTTGTTTTTTAAATACAATTAATGCAATAATTGACACTAATTTAAAAGTCCCCAAGAGACATGGATAGTATAAACATTGCTTTGGAACTAGCAACAAGTGATGATTCATCTTTCAGAAAGGTGAGCCCAAAAGTATGTTGGTAAGGCAGAAAAGAAAAGGCAGAAAACATGTAGTGTGTGTAAAATCTATAGATTTCCCACTTCTTTCCAAATTTGTTTTTTATTGTGTCATTGAGAAGGGCATAGCCTAGCACAGATGAGTCGCTGTTTCCCTCTAGAAAAATCCCCTCTAATTAGGTAGACTCGTCTCTTAAATTAGCCAAAAAAGGACTGTGGGTTAATGAGTATGAGAGAGAATGAATCCTTGCATGCCCCCTTCCTACCAATGGATAAAGAAGGTTATTTAAGATTTATTGTTCTGGGTAATCATCACAAATAGAAAATCACTTAACATTCCAATTATGTTGTGTCCCACACATGCCTTAGATGAATCAAAAATAGAAGATGCCATACCAGGAAAAGGGGGCCAGTGCAACCTTGAATCCTCACCACTCTAACACATAAACATATTCACCGACAAGTAACATACTTGAGCACATGTGCACACAGACACGCACGCACACACACAAAGAACATGTGAAATGAAATATGACAGAAATAGCAAAAAACAAAAGACAAAGGAAATAAAAGAGGTAATACAAACAAAGGTATGGTGTGTGTTTGTGAAAGTGTGTGTGTGTGTGTGTGTGTGTGTGTGTGTGTGTGCTGTGTGTGACATTTGCATGTCTGGCTCTCAAGCAGCACTGGTCTTGGCTGGTCCTCATCTGTATGTGCATACTGAGTGAGCCCAGGTGCTGCGTATGGCGCAGGGGTCACACCAGAAAGGGCAAGTGCTCAAATGAAGCTAACGCAAACGCACGTGTGCATGTGCACTCAATCTCACACATTTGCCCACATGCACATATAAACACATGCATGCGCGTTTACACATATGCATGCCCAGCTGCATACACTCACCAACGAGGTTTGGCTGTCTCAGTTATTCACTGACATGACATGCACCCAGGAAGGAAAAGTGGGGGCTGATAAAAAAACAATAAAGCCAGAGGGAAACCATGCAAACAATGGCTCTCTATGACTTCTAAGGCTAGCTGTTGGTCAGGGGTACCTGTATAGGTCAACAGGGTTGTGCAGGGTGAAATTAGGAAGGAGCAGATCTGAGAGAATTTACATGATGAGATGTGAGTTCAGGTACAGCTCAGGTATGGACTCCTGTACACTTTACATCCTCTTTAGCTAGTATGTGTTTGTGTATTAGAGACTGTGTGTTTTCCCCACCTGCTGCATCCAATCCTGTGTGCCTTTGCTGGTCTCCTGTAGCCAGATGTTGTGAGCAGAGTCAGTGAGAGCCACTGCGCACACTCTGTTCTTCACCTGCATTTCCCTCTGATTCATCTGTCACAAAAAGCAAATCAAAAAACTTTTTTATTCATCCTCCACACATGTTAAAAGCACAAATGACATGTTGAGAAAGACACTGTTGTTTCAGATAAAAATGAATGACAAAAGACCTTGTTCTGTAAGGTCTATATTAACTCTTCAGGAAAACAAAATCATCTTTTTTACATTGTATAGATGTGAATGAAATTATTTTAATATTACATAGTAGTTTTGTCAGTACATAGAGTATCTTGTCCAACACACAATGTCAGCCTACCCCTCAGACCATGACAGCACTGGCCCAGTGCACAGCTTTGTAACCAGTGGATACATTCAACCTGGTTTAGAGTATAATGTTATAAAGTGAAATATGAAAGAGCTGCTCCATCATAGCGTGTCCTTGTCACGTCCTGTGCAAATGCCCTTCCCTGTGCATGTTCGGTCCCCATTCTTAATATCCTTTCCCTTCACATGTCACAGAGAATGTAACGTCCGCGGGCCTGTCTTCCTATTCCCTTCTGAATGTCAACACCAAGGAAAATGTCACATAAAGGACTTGTTACTGCACTACAATAGATTTCCCGCACCACTGGTGCCACCCCAAGGAGTACTGTAGCCAGGCCTTGGGAATGAGCAGTTTCACTCTGCTTTGCTTTAAGATAAAATGGGGGGGGGGGGAGTTCAGGACTTTCAACAATAGGTTAACAATCACTTACTGTATACATTTAGCAAAACTGGGAAAATACTTGTGAGAGCATAGCCAAAATGCTGAAGAACAGGAGTGAGTTTAATAAATAAAAGATATGGCACTAATGCTATACTGACCAATACTATAACTAATAACTATATTAAAGCTTAATCTGAAAGCGAGAGAACTTTAGAGAGTTTTTGAGTGCTGGTGGTTTTATCTTTGTCCATGAGATTAAAACTAGCACATATTGAACATTACAATGTTAAGGAGAAGGTAGAGACTGAAATATCAGGCATTATTTGCTTCATGCATGTAAGAATGAGCTATACAGTATACTGGCCTATAAACCCTTAGAAGTTATAACAAAAAAACAAAATACGCACAGAGGATTTAAGATGGGGTTAGAGTATGAATCTGTGACTGATGCTCAGTCTAGGGCTAAGGCTGGAGCAATCACAGAGGCCAGCTATGGCTGGCTGTACATCAAACTGACAGTGAGCATTTGAATACATCCTCCCTTGCCCAGCCAAATTAAAGTGGGAGTGTATAGAGATAAATGGAATCTATTAAGGCACTAAGGACTCATACATCATCCAGCTGATAAGGCTTTAGATGGAGTGTCTTCACTATAGTGGAGGATAGAGCAGACTGGAAGCAGAGGTACAACCATAACAAAATTTTGAGCATATGACTGGAGAGATACACAACAAAACACAGCACATGTATGCACAGATACATTCACTTGCTCACACAAAATCCTACAATAATGTACACACTCACACAGAGATACACATTCCTATCTGTACTCCCTCTTCATTCACGCTTGGTTGAAAAGCTTTACTCTGGCAGAATTGCAGCATGCATGGGCCCGTGGGAATAGCAAAGTCAACCTTTTAAAGCTGGATGTGTCACTCAAGGTCCGGTTTTCTGGTGCTAGCCAAAAAGGCCAGTCCCAGAGTATAGGGGCTCCTAGCAGAGGCCAGGAAACAGGAGACAGTGGACTGACTGTCCATGGCAAACACTAAGCCCATGACTTCAAGCCAATCAAAAACATAACCCAACCCCAGGCATACAACTTAACATTTCCCAACAGTGTCCCATCTTCAGTGCAGTGAAAGAGTATTTGCGGCCAACCAGATTTTAACCTGATAACCTGAGTAAATACAAATTGTAGTTTTTAAATGATGATTTAATTTATTAAGAGAAAAAAGCTGTTCAAACCTGTCTGGCCCTGTGTGAAAACATAAAACCTAATAACTGGTTGAGCCAACACTCTGAATTCTTCTTTGCAGAATTGTTTGAATTCAGAAACAGTGAAGGGTTGTTAAGTATAAATGGCCTTTTTAAGGTCATGCCGCAGCGTCTCAGTTGGATTTAAATCTGGATACTGGACTTATAGCCATTCAGAGGTGGACTTGCTGATGCCTTTCGGATCATTGTCCTGCTGCATAACCAAAGTGCTCTTGAGCCTTGATAGCCAAACTTTCTACTTTAGGAATTTTTTTTTTCGTTAAATTATGGCAGGTCGTCCAGTCCCTGAAGCTGCAAAGCTGCACCAGATGATTACCCTATCACCACCATGTTTGACTGTTTGTTTTATGCTCTTTTTATGAAATGCCGTGTTAGTTTTATGCCAAATGTAAGAGGACGCACATTTTCCAGGTCTGGACAGTTAAATGAAATCATCATTTAAAAATGCATTTTGTATTTACTTGTGTCATTTGTTTGATGATCTGAATCATTTAAGTGTGACAAATACAGAAAATCAGGAAGGGGCCACATATTTTCACAGCACTGTAAATGCTCTCTGAATGCTGTTACTGTATGCACCTTAAAACATCTAAGTTCAACATTTATAATTTTTACTGTACTTTAAATGGGTAGTATATCAAATCTTTAACTGAGTTATAACATATTTGGTAACTTGTGTGAGTAAACTGTAGCTGCCAACCTGCCATTATTGACAGGTTGTTTCATTTAAGTTTTGTTTAAATCACTTTGACATGCCACTTTTAAAACAAAGTACTTTAGCGATAACAAAGGATATGTAGACAGACAGAAGCAAGAGACAGAACAAGACCACTAAGAAATACGACGAGAAAGAGCGTGTGTACGTGTGTGTGTGTGCGTGCCTGTGGGTAAACGCAGGGATATATGCATGTGTGTAAAGGAACAAATGTACGAGCACAACAGAGGGGTAGTTTGGTGGAGAAGGGAGTGAATGACAGACAAAGATAAAGGGATGTACAAACAAAAAGGCACAGCTGCTAAGGTGGGAGTGAGGCTGGGTTGTGGATGGTGCTCGATGGATATGTCTGGAACTTAATATCTCTACTGAAAATATATAGACAGTGTAGATAGACTCATCAAGCAGACAGATGATTTAAGAAAATGTTTTTTAAACATGTAATAACTGTTGCAAATGTTACACTAGCCATTAAAACTGATTGAATCCAGGACTTTGGGATGTTTTATAGCCATTAAACAGTTGTCCCTAAAAAATTTGAACAACAGAATGCTTAGTCCAACTTTTGTGCTCACATTTCTCTATGATTTGCTATTCAAACACTCGTACATAAATCAGAAACTCTCACCAAATAAAAGTCTGTCTTCCTCATGATGCTTCAACCAAAGATTAAAGACGAAAGAAATCCGTGTCCCAAAGCTGGCTATATCAATCACTTGTTCTGACAGCTCTCATTGCTGCAATGCTTACACACATATGGTTGACTGTGGTAACAGTTGGGGTAATAGGTTGACAAATAATGACTCCAGGAGAGACTGCTCTGTGCAGTGTGGCCCTTAACCACAATGATTTTGACACCACTGGGTCCCCAGTTTTACAGACCACAATGACAACTGTGGTTAGCTGCATGCTGAAAGGAAATATAAGCATGTCTATATCTTCTGCTTAGGTGGTAGATACTCATGGTTAACTCACAAGCCAGTTAGAACCATAAAGCCACATGGCCCCAAGTGGATAGAGATGTAAGCTGTCTTATCATATGACTCATCATGTTATAATTTTTACACCATTTAAGGCTGTAAGTTAGTGTTAGCCATCTTTATCCAGAATGTTAAATGTGCTAATCCACTATGTAACCGCAGACTTCAGCTTTAACAAGGAAACAGGCCAGCTGTTGTGATCAGTCTTGTATCGGACAGGGAAAAAGGAAAAGAAACATGTGGAAATAATTGTTAAGCTAAAACCAGCACACAGATGTTGAGGCATTTGCTGCCTCAATGCTGGTCTTTCCTTTAACGCATAAGCAACTGGATATGCAGAGTAAAGTTCGCATGAGGGCTGGACATGGGGGAGGGAAGTGTGTGTGTGTCCGTGCATGTAAAAACATTTTTTGTGCATTTTTGAGTAATTAATTATATAGAAATAATATAATATTTTCCCTTGAACCACTTCACACTGAGATCAGATCACAGGGTCACTTTCAGAGTGACCCTGTGATCCCTAAAGCAAGTGGGATTTCACTGTTTCCATAAGCAGAGATTTACTTGGGAAATTATGCACCCCATCACGGGGGCTGGAATTTGAGTCCTCGGTTTGTGCAGCCTCCTCACACTCTAGAGCACCCTGATAATGTTTATCACTTGTCTGATCTATCCATTACACCATTTCACTTCTACTAGTCGATTTTGTCATGATAATTTAGTTGTAAAATACATTTCTTAACCCATTTCTTTAGCAAGCTGTTGATATTACCACAACTCAAAATGTTGATCAAGTTTTGTCACATTAGTAGTTGAGAATCTTCATATATTGTTCAATGACAGCAATTACAGAAATTGTAATTTCTAACAAATAAGCTCACTGTGATTTGGATGAAATTTTTGTACAACAACACAAACACATTTAGATTCCTTTGAAGTATGATAACAAAGCTGAGTCACAACTGATGACGCAGAGTTCAACCCCACCCAGCACACTTTCAAACTCTGGATGAACTACAAAATCCTCAGTTTTTATCCGCTTCTGTTTGTCCCTCACAAACCATTTCTTTTCTGATTTCTCTGCAGTGCCTGGTTGCTATAGAGACTCACAAACATCACATATTTCTGACCCCCTGGTTGGCACAATTCTGTTAAATCCAGCTTTTCACCAGCTCTATGAAATAGCCAGCCCCCATATATTTGGAGCCACTCAAACACACACAGACACACACAAGCACACAGACTTTTTTCTAACCCTTATATCTTGTACCTGACCTCTCATATGGCCCTCAGCAAAGTACAGTGTTTAGTGCTTTAAGCTGCTTCCTGCTACAAAGCCAGCTAATTGCCAGACTTTTTGTTGTGCATAATCTTATTTTTACCGCTGACGTAGAATGTGATATGTGATGGGTGTGTGTATATGTAAACGTGGTGTGTGTGTACTGTATGAAGGGGGGCATATTAATCATGTTTATTTATCTGGACGAGGAGTTGAAATAAGCAACGAGACATCATTTAACAGCATGCTAAGCTAATCTCTGGTCGAGATAAATACTTCATTTCCCTCCTCGCCGTGTGACGCTCCCTTACTCACAACTGCTCCACTGACGCTACATCTAAACACCGGCAATAATAAAGACAATTATTTAGGCCTTTGATAATTATGTGTCAAAGGCAGCGAAAGCCACTAGATAATTGGACGAAAACTGAATCGTAATCCACAATGGAGATCCCCATGGGGAGACAGGCAGACTCATCCCTAGAAAGAATGCAGAGGGAGAGAAAAGAAAGAAACAGGCAAAGACAGAAAGATGAGAGCTCTTTAAGGGGCCTTGCTCACTGTCAGATAGTCAATGTGAAAGGCCACAATTATACACAGAGAGAAAGTGTGAATAGAGAGCAGCAAAGAAGAGAAAGAAAAACAAGTGATAGAAAGAGAGAGAGAGAGAAAATGACAAAAAAAATGGGTGAGAATGAAAAAGAGGACAAAATGTGGAGTGTTAGTGGGAGTGTGCAAAGACTGAGCAGAGGCCAAGGGGAAGGAGGAGAGAGAGACAGAGAGACAGAGAGAAGCACCCTGTGACGATGCCAGTCAGAGACGAGGCTTATAATGCGGCTACGCCATGCACTGCCAACAGCCACAGATAATCTAGGACTACCCACTGAGCACTGAAGCACTGCTTAAATATTTGATTGATTAACTGTCGTGTTGCTGCCAGCGAGTAAGAGGAGAGCATCAGAGAAGCCAGAGCGAACACAGAAAAAACAAACAAACATGTATGCGGGTGCACACAGGAAGGTTGGAAAACACATGGCGAGGACACACTAACACATACACCCCCATAAATCCCTACACGCCAACATTGGAACAGGAGCACAAACACAGACATGTACACATTGCAAGCATGTGTAGAGTCTGCAAAGACAGTGGCAAGGCCTGGAGAAACAAACGTACATTGAATGGATTTTTTTCTATCAAAAATCAATGACAACAACAGACTTACAGATAAACATAGTTAAGTTAATGAACTTCAGCTGAATTTGGCTTTTAAAGACTGGGTGGTCCACCACAGTGATGATGTTTATCATCTCTTATTCTGATAACTGTATGACTCTATGTTACTAGCAACTGATCTCAGGTCACACAGGGGTTGATATTAGTGGGAGTGCAATGTGTTCAGCTAGTCTACCTACCCTGCCTTTGACACTAGACGCACATATACACACACACACACACACAAACAAAACCATATTCGTCCCCAACTGTGAAAACACAGGCAGCTGCACTCCCCCCATGCTCCAACACCCTCCACAGGAAGAGACAACACCAGCGCTTCCTGTGGCTTTGATGCAGCGGTCCCAGGTCCCCTGTCGGTCCCCAGTTTCCTTTGTCTTAACCGCAGGAAGGAAGCCCTCTGTAGCACGAGGCCACAGGGCCCCAGGGAGCAAGATAGACTGTATTTGTGTGTGTGCATCTTTCAGTGTTGTGGCAGTGCGCAGAGGTTTTGTTTACTGAGGTCACATGCATTTACTTGCAGGAATTTTTCCCCTCTGACTCTCCAGTGCATGAACTCTGGTCATGGTGAAGGCATGGGCAGGGAGGTAGAGAAGAGGAGAAAACTGCAATAACTTCCTCCTTTCTTTCCTCTCACAACTGGTCACCGCATGCATGATGGAGAGAACACGAAGGGCAGAAAGAGAAAGGGAAAATGGAAAGTAGAGAAATATGGTGTGAAGAGTGGGCATTGCTGAGTTGTGTGAGTGACAGCACCGGACACAGGATAGTGGGAGGTGGTGTATGTCTGTGTACGTGTTGGGGCGGATTCTGTGTGTGTGTGTGTGTGTGTGTGTGTGTGTGTGTGTGTGTGTGTGTGTGTGTAAACATGCAAACCACACAAACATATACATACAGACACATATGCACACATGTGGACAGATACACACAGACATCAGTAGTGGTGGTGAGGAAAAGGAAGGCTAATAAATATTTACTGACACAGCAGAAGTGGAGAATGGCTGTCCACTGGTGGAAACAAAAGGCAGAGGATGAGGAGCGGCATGCCAGGAAACCTGCCGGCTGCAGGCGCTGCGCCCCACTTGTGCCCGCATGGAAAACAAGAGGAAGACGGGAAGGGAGGATGGAGGAAAAGAGAGTAAGGGCAGGGAGGATGTAATGGAGGGAGGGAAGAACGGAGGGACAAATGGGGTCGTGAGCAATGGAGTAAACAATAGCAACTATAGTGCAAAGGAACTGCTGTTCACTCAAATTAATGGATTTTGTTTCTTTCAGATGGGGTTGAGTGATAGCTTTAATGTAGGATGGAACTGGTTCCTGAATGAAAGTACTATTTATTTATTTATTTACAGTGCAACTGCACATAATATTAAATAAAATACTTGTTTTAATTTTTTCTAATATTATTTCTTCAAACTACTGCATGTAGTTTAGTGAATCTGGTTTCGCAATTGGAGACATAATTAGAAGAGAGTTTTCCACATAAATATTTTTCTTCTTGCTAGTGAAATATAATACCACAAAATAATAATGAGTTCTTGAAACACTTGAATACCTATTGGCTTTCATTTGAAAGACAACTCTTTTATTGCAGTGGCACTGCACTCAAATCATTTGGACAAGATAAACCAACCAGATGTGCAGCAGCATTTCATAGCTACTACAACAGAATTCAATTAATTTGTAATTAACATCTGCACAGAGATGAGTGTTAATGATATCAACTCCCAACAGTTTGATCAATTTACATTTGAGAAGACTGGTAGCAGTTGCTACATGAGCTATATGAACAATGCTGCTGTAATGTTTACACTGAAATGATACTGACACAATTAAAAAGCGAATAAAGTTTTGTAACATTGTTGTTCATATATTGTTTAGTGACAGCAATTACAAAAAATTCTCCTCTAATGGTAATTCCTAATTAGGCAGGATTCCTTAACAAACTGCAATTATGGTATGGCAACTAATTAATGTTGTGTGTTAATTAGAATACATCATAGTTAGGAAAACCAGCACAAGGTACGGTGGGCAAATGTCTTAATCATTTCCAAATCAACTAGCCATATGTACAGAGTGAAATCTCAAAGTTACTTCTCCATACTGGATGCATTTTTGGCCTCATCATCAGCACTCGCCATTTGTCTCCCTCTCTCTCACTCTGAAAGTGCTTCTCTCGTCTTTCTCCGAGTCTCCCAACCCTCCGGCAATGCTGTAAAATAGAAACCTAACCTCAATATTTTCCCTCACGGTGTTGGGACTTGCTGGCCCATTAAATCCCCCTTCCCATGTGTCAGCTTGCACATTTCCACCATGAAATTTTCATATAATTAAACTTTCTTAATGATTTATAAGCTATAATAATAGCCGTAAGTATTTCAGAGCAGGTTAAAGGGACAGCCTTTAAGTGCACGTGGGGGATGACCCTGTTTTAACATAGTTTCGGATGGGTGAGTCTCAGCTGGAGATGAGGATGGATAGGGTGAGGGAAAAAGGGAATGACGGAGGGAGGGACCAAGCAAGGGGGCCTAACAAGAGAGGGTGGAGGAGGAGGCTGAGACCTTTGTGTCGTAACTCAGGGTGATACTGACATCAAGGAGAACCAAGGGCTTCCTGAACTCTGGTAGGGAGGACTTCAGCTTGGCATGGACAGACAGAGAGGGGTACACACATGCAGAGAAAATACAGGCACTGATAAAGTAAAGTAAGAAATTAAATCCTGGCCACAGAATAAAATAAAAAATAAAAAATAAAGATTCTACTGAATAAAAGTGAAAAGAATATTATGAGGCACATTATTTAAAAAAAAAGAAGCTAAATAGACAATACTGGTGAATTACAAAAGCACACTAATCTAAAACTGTCCTGGAATCAATGTCTAAATGAATCTAAAATCTACACACACACACAGACACACACACACAGACACACACACACACACACACACACACGCACACACACACACACACACACAGACAGACAGACAGACACACACACACACACACACACACAGACACACACACACACACACACACAGATGTTTGCTCTCTGCTGCCTCTCTGACGGTGAGGCTGATATGATTGCCACTTAGGAAATCAGTGTGTTTTCACACCACTCTCAGCTCTGCCAAAGCTAATGTGTTAAATATCCATCGGGTACTGCTGTCCATTTCTGAGACACAGACACAGACACACACAGAGCCTTAGGCGCTGATAAACACTGATTCCTTGCACTAACTGAGCCCAAAGTTGGCTTTCAAGCCAAAATTTCTAAATTGGGGTGCAGTGCAAAATTTTCAACAAGCAATGATGAGGATTTTTCACTCAATTCTCTAAATTTATTGTGATAATGTTGAAGTGGAGCTAAATTTTAACAACTGTGTCATTTTCTTCAATATTCTTGTGGTTATGAAGACATACTTATTTTCCATATTCACTTTCACCTTGCAAAAATCAATCCAGCAAATCCAGCGACCAAAAAGTTTTGAAAAGGTGGAGCCTGCTAATGGCAAAATCTACCAAATCTCTCAGCGTTTTCACCTTAACTGTGAATGGGGGGAGGAGGACGAGAAGGAGAATGAAACTAAAACAACAAATCTAGAGGTGCCTGCTGCTACACACATTATTGGCGAATCAGGTGTGTGTGAGTCTGTTTGTGTTGTTCGAGTATGTGTGTCCCTTTAGGGCTTTTTTCATACAAACTTTCAGGGCCACTTGACCCATCTCTTGAGTGAGAAGACGCTCACGGAAAACCAAAAAACGGAAAGTTAGGGCGGAAAGAAAAGGGGAGGAGAGGTAAAGCTGTGCTAATGAAAGTGATGTAGAGAATGTTTCTTCCTTCAGTTATCGTCCTCTACTCCTTCATATTTGTTCATCTCCTGTGCTGTGGGGCAAGGGGGAAAGAGAGAACTCCAAGGAAG
This sequence comes from Ctenopoma multispine, assembly GCA_034779795.1. NCBI lineage: Eukaryota > Metazoa > Chordata > Actinopteri > Anabantiformes > Anabantidae > Ctenopoma > Ctenopoma multispine. The sequence goes on along the minus strand of JAUYWH010000027.1, from coordinate 9,472,620 downwards.
AAAAAGAAGAGAAAAGAAAAAAAAAGTCTGTCTGTGATCCCCCTGTACTCAAAGGAAGGAGAGTGAGGGAGGGGAAACTACAGAAGACCAACTGAAATTAATGGAAATATATAACAATCTGAAATTAACTTCTCATAGCCACTAGCCATGATTTAAAACGGCTTTTTAACGAAAGGAAAGATGAGTCAGAGAGAAGGGGTTGAGGCCATATCACAAACTGAACAGGCAGGAGGAAGCTAATTTGCCCCGCCATGTAAAAACTTTGCAGTTTTCATGGCATACTCACTTAAATGATTATTTTTATGCCCTAAGTAATGACGAAATAAGACTAAAAGATTAAAATAATACTAATGTAGGTTATAAGAAAATACAAAGCAAATCAATTAGCAAATTAAACATCCAGGGTTAGAAAAAAAAATCATTTAAAATACTGTATCACTGTACTGAACTGTATCATGATATTCCGTTGGATTAATGGTGGAAACATTTTCTCATCATATTCAATAGTTTGTTAAAAAAAATACACACACACACAAACACAAATACAAAAAAAAAAAGGAAATCATGCAAACATGCAAATTAATGGTACTAAACAGTCATTACACAATCATATTAAATAGATGAGCAGTATTAATCAATTATTATTATTATTATTATTAAAAAGCCGACTGGCTGATAGGCAGGTTTTAAATAAAACATTAAAAAAATTATACGTAGAATCATTCATATTTGTTATTCTTCTATTATTTCTTTGTTTGTTAAGGAAGTTTATTACTGACAACCACAGCAATATGGTGTATGTTTGAGGACATTAATAAAATTGCCCTCAATGAATTAAATGTAAAATTTACAAAAAGTAGCACACCAGTTAAAGTGCTTTTCAAGTGATATTATTGATTAAAAACAAAGCCTGAGAGGAGCACAGTCACACACAAACACACACATAAAGCGCACACATACACACAATTCAGGAATAAAGTATATTATTAATCTTATAAAAAAAGCAATTAAATCAAAGTGGTATAGAGCCTGAAGCTATGAGGACTGTCAATTCTGCTGGAAATGCCACAAAAGATTACAGTTGGGTTTGTGGATTCCATGAACCCTTTTTTGATTAGGGAGTCAATTATTTCTCATTACTGAAGATGCTATTTCGGAAAAAGACCTTGTCAGTCAATCATACAAAAAGTCCTCGAAAAGCGTGAATAAACCATTAAAGAGAGAGGCGGATGGGAGATGGAGGGTGGGGGGCACACTGACCCTTTTCCCCACCCAAACTCCTACTTGTAGTCAAATTACCTTTTTAACTATTACACCTCTGTCAGGTTTTTGTCAGCGTATGGTAATTAGGACCTTCAGTGGTGAACGTTTGAAAAGAAAACAGTATATTTATTAGTTTATCTCGGAGAAAGGCATTTACCCAGAGCTGAAGGTAAGTTTGAATGTGGTGATTATCTTGTCATTTTCAGGCTGTTTGTCTAAGAGCGTGCATGTGTGCGTTAGTAGGTGTTTGTGTGCATGAGTGTGTGCATGTCAGTGTGAGTGAACACTGATGTATATGACTCCAGGTAATCTCCTGTTGTGTGTATGTGTGTGGATGAATGTACATATAATATATATTTATACTTATGTGTATGTGTGTGTGTGTGTGTGTGTACTTCAGCTGCTTTCAGTACATTGATAGGCGAGCACAGCACATTTCTCCCATCCTCTTTGTTCTGTGTTGGGTTTGACACCTCTAAACAATAGCGGCGCTTCACTTCGCCCAGCCCCAACCCACAGCCAACCATACACTGCATGGACGGGAGCTGCCAATTAGCACTATCAAACACCCCTCATCAGCTGTCTGCTTACCACCAAAAAAAAATCCCACAACAAATCAATAATTCAGATTTTCACAGATCAGTGGGCTTGAGGATACATGAGAGAACTAAGAGTGGCCGCTAATCGTACAGTATGGATTGCCCATATATGAAACAAGCAAACAAAACAACTAAAGCACTCAACTAAAGTAAAGCTGATTTGAACACATAGACTGAACAATGTTTTATCTCCTCTTCAACTCTGGTGTCAAGAGCTGTTCTTCATTTTGGGGCCGACTTTTTCTTGACCCAGCCTGAATGCAACCAAGGTCACTTGTCTAAATCACTAGCCTCGGGGCAGTCCATCAGGCATTCGCTTTTTCCTCTCACACAAAAACTGTCACCCACTCCAAAGCACATGACTCACTATTTTTACATATCTACCTTTGTGTAATGCCATGCTGGGTGAGTTGTGTTTTTGGCGGCCACCGGGCAGCCAGACGATGTGGTGCGACCCAGGGGACAAAGGGCCAACATGCAGAGAGACACATGAAGAGGGGGGCCTGTCATGGAGAGAGGGTCTCTGAGGGCCTGAGGTGAGCAGAGGTGTCTGTGAGATGACTGTCGCTCCTCTCTGTGGTCCTAGCCCTTTTCATTAACCCACACCCCTGGGTTCACCAAACAGTAACAGAGGGTGGAAGTGAGGACAGGGGGGGGTGCAGACGGGTGCAGAGTACTAGCCCTGGTGACCAACAGAGACCTGCTGCCTTGCTGCCTTCCTGTCTGTCTGAATGCAGATCTGGTCATCCATTACAGACAAGGGACTGCTTTTTAACAAAATGCAAACACAAACAGGACCACTAGCACGACAAAACACACACATACAAAAATACACATGCACAAAAACCTGCTAAGCGAAACAGAGGGGTAACAAAGGACAGGCAGTGCCCCCTAGTGTTTTCATTAAAGAGAAATCAGACTAAATCAGCTAACCATCACTCCAAGCAAAGCCATAAAACAGACACAGGAGAGGAGCACAAAAAAAGAGACAAAGGTTGGATGGCAAGGAGCGAAGAGGCCGGATTTATGGGAGAAGTGGCATTACATGGTAAAGGCACAGGAATTGGGGCAGCTTAGAAAGGCTGAGGGGGCAAAACACAGAGTGATAGAAAGAGCTAGGGATGGAAGTTAAAAAGCAAGTATGGGAATGGGGATGTACAGTACATGTTTGTGAAGTCTGAGGCTGAAAGAGTGCAAAAATGAGAGAGAGAGAGAAAGAGAAGAAAAGAAGCAGGTAAGGCACATGTAAAAGCTGACATTAGAAGAGTCCAAAGGAAACGTTGAGTGTGAAGCCATCTAATAGGAAATCAGACTATATATGAGAAATGAAATGTGGTCTGGTAACTGATCTGAACAGAGCACAAATTATTGTGTGATGTGACCAGGGAGAAATGAACCTTAGCTTTCTGGGAAAGAAAAACAAACCTTTTGGAATACAGTGAGTGAACAGTTCTGTCATTTTTTGGGGAAAAAAAATTGGTACACTAACACACGCATGCATGTTTTACTTTTTTCTCAGGCAGCATATCCCCACCATGAAACAAGGCCTACCCTTCAGTGAGTTCCACATTCAGCTCCAAGCCAACTAAGACATCAAAAGGCTGCTCCACACCAGGAGTCTATCACTTGCTTGCGTCCTCCCTTTCTCTCTCTACCTTCCTTTTGCTCTTTCATGACCCCCATCGTATTTCACAGCACATAAAGCCTTAAAATGGCACATAAAACAGTTCATCTCTTTTCACCGTAAGCTTTCTAGGCTTAAAAATTTAAATATGTTTTACTGCTGGTACATAACTAAAACACACCCGAGGAAAAAATGCCATAAAGTATTCAAACTAGGCCTTCCATAAGTATGGGAGGCTATAGAGTGGGAAATAGATCAGCTGAATAGTCTGTATGAGGTATTTGAAGCTTAAAATGCAGAAAATATAAAGTGACTGAGAAACCATGAGATTACCTGTTTTCCCTTTGCCATGAATCCCATCGTTGCATGTTTCCTATTTAAACACTAGAGATAAGTGCAGGAAAAGAAATCGCACATTATGCAGGTGATGCATTGACATTGAAAAATTCTTTACAAACACACTAAAAGAATGCTATGACCCTGGTGCTGAGGGTTTGGAGTAGGCAAGGCGAAAAACACCACAGAATACCAACACCGCATTCAATGAACATTAAAAGCAGTGAAAGACAGAGAGCAGAGAGTGAAGGAGGCGGGTGTGGATGGAGCTTGAAGAGAAAAGTAGAAAGGACAGAGAAGATGAGAGAAAAAGAAGCAAAGGAGGCAGTGAGGGTTTAAACTTCAACCTCAGAGTCACTGAGTTCACTGACACTTGGACCATGATCCGCCTAGCTGTTCTTCGCAGCTTTTCAGAAATGACACTTTCTCTCCTTTCAATCCTATCACTTATTCTTCCTCCTACATTCGCTGCAGAATGAGACCATTCACAGTCTTGAGGGCAGTGCAAGAAAAAAAAAAGATAGAAAAGCAAACTGAATTGTCAAACTGAAGTGATGCCTGTGTTGTGAATTCAAGTGATGCCTGCATGACAATTTGCAACCCTGTATGTCCTCAAGATTCTTCTCGCATATTGTATGCATTCTTATAGCAGAATTAACAAGGGGGGAGGAAAAAAAAAAAAAGACATGTGACAAGCGATTCATTTGAGCTGTCAACATGTCATCTTCACCACATTCAAACCTCACGTCAACCGCTTGTAGTCCATCTCCAGTGAAGGTGACCTAGGTCGTAACCAGCTGACATACCCAGAGACAGCAGGTGAATGCGTGGAAATACCACAATGGGAACAGCAAATGCAGGAGACTGGCAAGAACGAAAGACCAGTTAGAGGAAGACAAACAGGAATAAGAAAAAAAATCACATTACTCAGAAAAGGGGAACAAATTAACATACATTTTGTAAGAACAGAAATAAAAAATCTTTGACATTTTTCTGCAATAATACTGAATTATAAAATTCTGATTTCAATTTTAACTATTTAACAGTTTCACACAAACTAAATTCATATCACGTCAGAGATCAAAGATTTTAATGTAGTAGTGGACTGTGAAAAAGAGGAAGCAGTGAGGAAACGAATGTTCTTGGGCAGAGACGATTGTTGAAAAAGACTAAATTCAAAAAGGAGAGAGGCAGATGTTAGGTCAGCCTCAAGTGAAGGATCAGTGAGATGACAAAGAATGAAGTAGCAAGGCCAATGTGAAGCGAAGTGAAAAAGAAAGTAACTGAATTGGAAGCAAAAGGAAAGAGCAAATAACAGGTGAAAGATCATATACACGGGGGACAAGATAAGTTTACAGATAAGCGTTTAGAGTGAATAGACAGTAGGAGTGTGATGAAAGAAGCTTAGACAAGAATCTCAAAATACAAAAAGAACAGTAACGGGGAGTGGTTTAATAACAGGGGCAAAGGGGCAAAGAAGAATGGCGGCGTGAACGAGAGTTTACAAATTAAGAAGGAAGGTAAGACAACAAACAAACATCAGGGAGAGGAGTGAAAGAAATGGACAGGAGCGTCCAATGGGTATTAAAGAGTGAATGAAAGAGCGAGAGAGGTCTGAGACGGGAGACCTTGCCTCTGAGGCAACGAGCCGAGAGGAACGAGAGACGCAGACAAAGCTGCACACTGCTCTCACAAAGCAGAACAAAGAGAAGAGGTGCATCATGGGAGTGTGAGCGTTGTGCCACCACTGGCGCCATGCTGGAAAACACACAATGGGACATATGCGCAAATCAAAATGCAAACACACACGCCTTCATGTAATAATGAAGGACATGATTACGACACAGACCTCTGTTGTGATTTACTTGGGTGAGAAGCCAAATTACTTAAAAATTACGCAACACCAGGGTTTGTTTTCCTTCTTCCAACATTTTATCTCTTCATGCTAACCAAAACTAAACCAGATACAGAAAGTATCAAGTAAGTATAACATACGAGAGCATCCTTGTTGACTCAATGTCTAGGTGAAGAGAAGGGAAATGTCCAAGCAGCTACAAGGCAGGCACTGCTGGCAACAGACCGAAGACAGGCAAGAGAAAAAGGAAAAAAAAGATAGACAGCGCAGGGAGCGGAGAGCTTTCTATGGTACAAACAGACGAGGGTTCAAGCAGAGGCTGAAGCTGAACAGAAGAGGGAGGAGGGATGTCCGATTTCAGCAGCAATTCAGGTGTGAGCGGAAATGCGGCATAGTATCGTCTGTATGTCATTAGTGTAATGCATTCTGTATTACATTCACTCAGTCAGCAAGCTCATTGAGACACAAGTTGAAGTAGTAAAGACACAGAAGTGGCAGGGTGAAACTGGATTTTATTTTCTCAGCTTAAGCGTCAAAATTCAAAGCAAAAGTATGAAGAAAAAAAAAAAGATATTGCATCTAAAGTTTTCCATCTACCCCTCCTGACTCTCACTTGCCCCCATCTTGTGCTCACTCCTTCTTTTTCGTCTCCTTCCTCTCTCTCTCTCTCTCTGTTGGTCTCTCTCTCTTCCTCCGGCTGATATGCCGGAGCTGCAGCTGAACTCTGAGTAGCACTGTCTCCGGGAAAAAACAAAGTGATCAATGTGAGAAGGCACGGGGCGCTCATGGACAGGCCAATCAATGGTGGAAAGAACCTTGCCCAGGGCCTTATGCAAATGGAAGCACGTCCCGTAACCTCGGGAGTGAACATGCGCACTAGATCAATGGGACGAGGGTAGAACCTTACAGCAAGATCAGCCTCAGCCAGTAAATATGTAATGATGAATCCCTCAAGATTTAACTGAACTCAAATGAACTTAGCATTTGAACATGCTCTATTTCTTATATCATAAAGTGGCAAGAAAGACCCTGTACGGGAAAAGGGATGGGGGTGAGGGGGGCTGGGGGCAAGACAAGAGAAATTAAAAAGGGCCCCTGCACAATGATGCAGTGGGGAGAGATGGATTTTTCACTTCATTTTCATTGAGAGAAAAAAAAAAATATCAGGAAGACAAAAGGTGAGAGGAGATTTATGAATAGTAACCTCAACAATACTTGTTTGAGATGTAATGATTTTCAATTACATCACCATGGCAACATCTGTGTGTTATGAGGAATGAAGGGGAAGAGTGGGTAACCGTGACGACCTGGTGAAAGCGTGCTAGGTCGTTTAAAACCACGTATGGTCAGACCAACGACTGGATAATACAAACTAGTTAAAAGGAACATCTGACATTTACTAATGCCCTCTTATACTGGAGTCTGAAACTGGTATCAATCAAAACCTATCACAGACTAATTAGAAGTAGTGCATGACTTAATTATGTACAAGGTAACCGTGCCGATGGGGAGAGTGATAACAACTTCAGAGTCTGTCTGTAAGCAGAAAATGATAGACAGCAACTTATGGAAATGGTCAGGAAAAAGCTATGTAGTCATATTAATGACTACCACTTAGGAGGGATGAGAAAGGAGAGGAGGAGGAGACAAAATGCGCTTAATAACTCTTAAAAGGAGAAAAGGAAAATATATAGAGAGAGAAAGAGGGTTTCTTGAACTGATAATGGGAAGCACAATGTCTGGAAGCAATCCTGATGGTATTGATCATTTCAATTTCAGAAATTGAGGTGGGAGCAACAGCTCCATGTTTGTATCCAAGCTACTCAGTACATTATAAGTTTGAACGCCTTGAATTTTGTTTGGTTATTGGTTATGTTTCAGATAACTCTCATATCCTGGAACAATCAAAACAAGAAAAGTTTGGGAAACAGTGTACCGACACATACAGCTGCTTTATCTAACTACACCTGCACTTCTCTTTTATCTAACCACACCTGCACAAAGTCCAGAAAACACCTGTTTCAAAACTAAACACAAGGTGAAAAACTTTCCTTTGAGCCTCTCTTCACAGTCTACCTTCTCTGTAGACACCGCTGAGTGAATTTACTGTAGCAAGTTTACTGTGCTGGTGTGTATGCTACAAAATGGTCATGAAAATATAGGCCCCTTTACATTTTTTTAAAGAAATAGATTAAATCAGAATAAATCCCAGACACTTTAGCTGTAAGTCTTTTTTTTTTTACATCAGTAAGATATGGTAATGTCTGATTAATCTAGCAAGTTAGTTGTTAGTGATGTATGGCAAACAATGTGACACTTAAGATAGGTAGAGGACATGATGAAACTAGTAGTAAATAAGGAAAATAACTCAGTGGACTTGAGATCCAATCTGTATTCTAGGAATGCTGCCTTTTATTCAGTTTGCTTCTTTTTAAGTTACTGAGACATTATGAAACAACCTGATTAAAATAGGAGTGCAGGATATGTATAACAAAGAATCAGGTGTGAAAATTACAAAAATAAACCAAAAAGATCAACATAAGAGTTTAGGTTCTGAGGGATCGATTGTTGTGATACTGTACAATAAAACAGAATAGATTTAATAATGAAGGCAATCAAAAATGCAGCAAAACAAAAAATTAGACTTCACACACAAAGTCAATTTCCTCAGATACTGTAGAAATAGCACGAGAGAGACAAGAGGTGAGTAAAGTATTTTCAATCCCCCTCTTCTCTCAAACACCACAAATGTAATCTAAAAACCAAAGATGCTCCAGAAACATACAGAGAAACACCAACAAAGGTGAGAATAATGGCGACGTATTGAAGGGAATACTTCACAAAGCCTATTGTGTGAGTATCCTTTTCAGGCAGCAAACCCACTGTAATTTGGTCTGCGTCATCTGCCTCTAGTCACAATGCAGCACTACAGCTTTGAAATGGATGGCAAATGAAGGCCATTTGTACATAATCACAGCAGATAGAAGAATTCAGAAGCCCTACAATGTGTTGTTGAGGAGGAAAGAAAGACCTTGGTCTATCCGTGGCAGCCAGCACAGCTAAGGTTTGGCAAAGGAGGTCTTTTTTTTCCAGAAACAAGCAAATCAATTCAAATTAAATCAGTTTGCTAGCCGTGACATTTAAACAGTTCAATTTACATCCTTATGTTAAGAGGAGAGTCTCTCTCTAAGTTTCCTATTTATTCACACAGAAATTAGACATCTATATCTCAACCACTTAATAGAGCAAATATGCTGTAGCTGTACTGAGGAAGAAACCGCGTCTTTTCATGGTCTACAATATGCTAGGCATTGTCTGTCATTGCAAGCAGACCACAAGTACACAGAGAGGGATAATATACATAATATAGACTAGAACTAGTATGAGAAAACAAGCTCATGTAGGATATGCATGCATTACCACATACATGGAGGGGAATACTAACACATGCACCCGTGCAAATGCACATACACACTTTCTCAGTGGTGATGGTGTATGTCCTGAGGGCTGCTGTCCTGCTGTGCAGGCTGGCAGGCACTTTTGTCATGGTGGCCCTTTTGTTTCACATCAAACAAAACGCCACAGCTTTGCATACGGCTCCACTAATTTCTGCTAGTGTGCCCCAGCCATTTATCATCTCCTCTCACCCTCTCCTCCCCTAACGTGGCTCTGATAGCTGCTCTCCACCAAGCTGTTCTGCTCATGACGATACAGCCTTCTTCAGGCTAGGGCGGACACACACAGATGTGGGCATATGTATAGGTGCACAAACACATATACTCAAGCAAACGCCGACCAATACCAATACAATATGTGTGCACCCACCTGCAGACACATTGAGACACACTCACGCACTTCAGAACACCCAACAGACATACACACAGGAAACTGCACTATTGCACTGCTTACAAGCCCGCCAGCTATGGAGAACCTTGAGATAAAAACAAACCTTCTCTTCATCCCCTCCAGAAGCAATAGACAGGCTAGCATTCACAGTTTCGAAGGCGGCTCAGATGTGCATATAACATTAGACAAGGGGATTTTCAGAGCCAGTGTACAGACATTTTCACAGCTAGGATGATTGTGTCAACAAATTAAAGTGATTTTTGTTTGTACAGCGATAAACTCAGGTGAAGGTTGAAGACTACTTCAGATACTGTAGCCATAAATCGAAAACTTAGTTTGACACAGTTTAAAGGAATACTCCAACATCGTAGGGTAAAAAAACAAATGCCTTCGTGTCTGACTGGGATATAGATACTGTAAAATGGTCAATATCAATTTTGCATCTGTTAATTCAGCAGAGCGAGGTATCAGCTAACGACAATTTCACCTTTGTCTTATGTTTGCTGACAAGCATGTAAAGCCATCAATCACTTCTGATACATAAGCTAATATAAACAGAAGCAAATAGGCTTTTTCCCCCAATTATATCTTGAGCTGACGCTGACGGTGTAGCAGGCAATACATAATACACAGCAAAATAAAAGAAAGAGCAAGCAGAGTGCAACTCTGAAAGATGTCTGTGTGAGCTATATCACATCAATATGCCTCAAATATGCGTAATTACTAAACTTGATATAAGTAAGATCAGTAAAAATTGATTTTAATATTCACATATCTACATTTATGTGACTTTACAAAGGGTGACAATTGGACACAGGAGTATTTGCACTGCACCATGTGTCTAGTGGGCTGTTACCATGCCAGTCATGGAGCTGTGGAGACCACAGCCAGACCCCAAGTCCTGCACAGAGGGCATAGCTGGCACCACCGCATCCCTAAGGGTCACCAGGACTGGAAGAGGGGGGTATTAGTAAGACAAAACAAACAGCAGAGAGTGGATTTTTGGGATGGTGAATATACTGTAGTAGTGAAAGGTTTTAGTACACATTCTTAGTAATAGATGTGTCATAAAAAAAATGGGAAACCTAAAGACTATGCAAATAAAGTAAGAACAAAAACAGATGGATTGCACAGAGGAATGTTTGACGAGTAACAAGTTTGTTTGGAAAGTTTTCTCTGTGTAATGAATAGGAAAATACAAATTATATACATAGAACTTCTTCTTGTACTTCAACTTATGAATCTCATTAGGCACAGAGAGCGCCCAGCTGACTGTCTTTTTTGCATCTTCTCATAACATACAATATAAAAACTTCTAATTGAATCTAAAGATGCCATATCATGGCAGGGAAATTCAATCACTTTCTAAACTCCGAGCTATGTAAAACTAACTTCTCTGACACAGACCGATTCACCCTGCAGTTTCTCTCTCTCTCATCCTCCACACGCCAGTATAGCGATTCCACAAGGGAAGAAATCCTCCACATCTATCTGTCTCACCTCAAGCGTCTCTTCCCACATGTGACCCCTAGCCAAAGACACACACATAGACTTACACACAAACCCAAGGATCTCCCAAGAAAAAACTGCTTGCATTCACTATAGGTAGAAACTTATTCACTACAGATTGAAACAGATGGCACTGTGCAGAAAGTGTACAGAGAGATATTTTGAAAGCATGTACTGCATGTACAGTATGTGGCGTTCAAAGAGGACACTTAAAATCTGTAAACGAGTTTTTCAAGGGCTGTTGTGGCGGCTGGCTGGTTGTCTAGTTGGCACCCACACATTTGTGTACTGGGAGACAGATTCATTCTTACATAAGACCTTACATAAGAGGGCTCCTTTTTCACTCTGTGAACAGCAAGGTTAGTGTGGGTTAGACAACCCTTCCTCAACACAACCACCACCAACCACTGCCACTTACACGTCCACCCCCCCCCTCACCCCTGGCAACAACTAAAGATGAAAAGACAACCTGAGCGGAAGGAGGGATGGAGGCAGGACCCTCATTTTGTGTGGCTCGATTCCTACTGTCCATTCCCCTCTTGCTGACTTCTCAGGTAAAGAGAGGATAATAAGAATGGCCAGTCTATGTGTGCTTGTGTGTAATAAGAGAGAGAGGGACAAAGATACAGCCGGTATAAAAAACCTTTAGAGACAGAAGGAAAAATAAAAAAAATCTAGGTTCAAAATAAAATAGCATAAATGGGGTAACATCTTCCTTTAAAAACATAGAGTTAATTGACAGAAAGAAGGAGTCGCAGGGAGGAACAGGCAGGCTGAAACAGATGTCATAGAGAATAGAGACTATGGCATCTGTTTAAAAGAAGGAGAGAACTGCAAACGACTGAAATGATAGAGATGAATGGAGTCTGTCATACTAAAGAATGATATAGAGAGAAAAAGGTGTGTGGGGGGGGGGCAAGCAGTCTCCCCCAGCAGTGCAAGCTTCTCGTTCTCTCTTGCACTCAGTCAAAGGCAGTTAGCTACTCTTTGATGTATCTATAATTAGTCAGTACACACTGTGAAGTGTTTTAAAAGAAATCAAATTGCAATGAAACACTTGAGCAGTCCAAACAGGGGCTAACATGCTCCGGAGCAAGGGGAGCGAACAGGAGGAATTAATGGTGGGTCTTTTTGATGTGCTTGATCAGAAATGTATTTATTAACTGCAAAGGGGAGTAGTAATTAACCCACAGACAGCTTGTTTTCTCTGGGTCTTCTCATGTGTCAAATGGTTCATCCCGCAAGGCTCCACTCTCCACTTGCCTGCTCATGCGCACACACCTCCCATCCTGTCCCGCCAGACCACTTTCACCTCAATTAAGTAGATGGTGAGCGTGTGTATACTTATTGTATGTATGTGTGTGTGTGTGTGTATGTGCACTTGTATGCTCATGTGTGACGGAGAGTAAAAACACAGCAACAGCAAGTAGGAGATGTATAGTGGCTGCTTTAAATCCCATGTGAATATTTATGTAGTCCTCCTATAAAGTGCACATCTAAGAGTGAAGAAGTTTGAGCGCAAACAGCTGAGAATACAGTCGATCTTCAGAAAAACAATATGATCAACTTAGACACACCTGCAGAGTTCTCTCAGTAGACACAGTTGCTGATAGGTAAAGCTAGTCATTTGAGGGTAGCTAATAAAAGCTGGGATTAGGATTGTGTTTATGTGCTTGTACTGCTGTCAGACTGGAAGAGGTGAATAAGTTCTGACACTGATAGGCAGAAGAAACAGGGTTGGTCTCGAGGGAAACCAGACAATTGCATATCCAAACCCCCCCATCACTTAAAGTGGATCTTTAAAGTCTGTTTTGATGTTATACTTCCCATATTGCAACTGCTATATGCAGTACGTATTTATATATGCACGTACTGTACATGAGTGTTTTCACATGACAAGGACATCACATAAAAGGAAACAGCTAGAACCTCATTGAGGCCTTTACACACAGAAAGCGAGTGACTGAGAGAGAGAGAGAGAGAGTGACTGAAGGAAACACAGAGAGACACAAATAGAGAAAATAGCTAGTCTTCGTAACAGAGAGAAAGCCCAGGAGATTGTGAGCCTGTCACGGACAAAACACTGCATGAATATTTAGCAGCCAAATTAAAATTACAAAATACTAAACAAAAAAGTGTGGGTGAAAGAAAAAGAAAGAAAATAAAATATTCCTGAAAACACCAGTGGGACAAGTGCCCACCTTTAATCCTCCACTAGCCGTATCCTCATTGTGCTGCCACCCTCCTCCTCCCTTCCCTAAGAAAAGAGGAGAGATATGTCCTAAATAATATGTGATGTGGTTAGACTAGCAGTAAATCCTTTGGATCAAGAAACCAGCAGACTGGTAGTGTAACCCAGATCTCAGATCATACAAAGGCGTGCAAACACAACTAGCGTGTTAGCTAGCAAATCTTATATACAGTGTAGTCTTCTGATTAAATTGTATTTTAAATGCTAACTTAGCACAGCGGATTAGCAATGTTCCCAGAATCTCAGAAACCACAAAGTTTTCGAAACTTAAAATTAATCAGAAATAAAACAAAAACACATTAATTTTTATTGTATATAAGGTGCACACAGTTATCGTATGATACAACTGGAAATATGAGCCCACATGATCACATGTAGCTGTTTCCTTTGCCTCCTAAAGCTATTCTGACCTAGTGAATATGACTCACCTTGATGGTATTGGTTTTCTGCACGCCAAAGCTTTATTGTTAGGTAACTCTAGTTGTTAAAAGACTAACAAAAGAGAAGGTGGTGATCAATATGTGATGCAGAGTCCCACTAACATACCAAAGTAAGTCAAACACATGAAAGTAAACATTAACCTCAGAAGCCTTCATTTAACCTGTGAAACATGCACTGTGGGCTCATTTAGCTAAACGGTGCAGTGATAAAGATATGTTGCTGGCCAAACTTTTATTTACACCTTCCCCAGTGCGCCATTATTTCCTTCAAATCCACATCCCTCCCACCCCCTTGACCTATCCTGGGTCTTTCTTAAGGCTGAGAGATCTGCATTCTCTGCAGCAGAACTGGTTTAACAGTACCACTGTTGTTGCATTGCCGTCCTTAGACTTCTCTACCCAGCCTTCTCCTTTCCTCTCTTTCCCCCATGTTCTTGGTGTGGAGAGGAGGTGGATACTGCCCAAGGACAGGGATGAACCAGATTGTTTACAGAAGCAGTAGGTTTTCAAAGAAACTAAATGCTATTTAATTTTAATTGTTGCACCATGTTTCACACGCCATCACTCTGCTGCTCATCCGCCTAAGGTGACCTTTGCTACATGTTTGTAGGTATATGCATAGGATTTGATAATATGTAGGGATTTTTCTATACTACAATGTTGGTGTAGCATTGCAAACTTGAATTTTAATCTGTGTAAAAGTCAGAAAATGCAGGTCTTCAAACACAAACATGTATGTGAGTGACTGTTCTGACAGAAGAGTATTGTGTGTCTCAGTGTTTCTTTATGTCAGTGGGAGGTAGGAAGGATAAGCGGAAAACTAAAACACTCACCAGCTCAACAAAAGACAGCCCTCCATAGCTATGGGCCATGATGAAGACATTCTTGGCTGCAGCTTTGGACACAAAGTGGTCCCACACGTACAGCACGTGTTCCTCAGAGGAACCATTTTCCTGCAACACAAAATAGTCATCCCCATGTTAGACCCATAAACTGACTGATGAAAATGTTGTGAACTTGAACACTGTTCAAACAACTAACTCTGACAAGCACAGCTGTGAAATATAAAAAACACTTAAGGTGTCCAGCCAATGACACTGAAACATTAATGGAGTTGTCAGACTTAAACATTTTAAATTACAGCATCATACATTGCACCCTAAGGCCAGCTAAAAAGAGAGAAGTAAAAAAAAAAAAAGAGACAAAAAAATTGTAGTTGCTTGAGGTGATTTCCTTACCTCACCTCAGCAGATCAATAAGTCTTGCATATTGCAAATGCCCTAAATGTAAAACTCAATAGGCTGGGTGACATAATGTTTAAATCTTAATTTGTAACACATCACTGAATCAATGGCACATCTATACAGTAGAGTCATAATGGGAAGACACTAGGCGAAGGTCAAAGGAAAAAAACAACAAAAAGTATATGTACATGTGCGTCCAAAACATATACGTCCAGAGACAGCTTTACACCCACTCACACAATTACAGGAAAACACCTGCAGGATTTGACTCTTACACACAGTCATGCACACATATACAGCACGACACACACATAAAGCAGAAGATGTGTTTAATTAACTCCAGCTATAGGCACTTATATCCAGGGATGGAAAGAACAACGGTAAAAGTAAAGGCGTGAAAAGGGTATTTGCTAATGAACTTGTGACATTGATCCCAGACTTTGATTTCCTATCAAACTGTCTCGTACACAATAGAAATCAACAATACATTCCCACAAGAGGTTATACTACACATGGAGGCTTGCTGACTAGAAACACCTGTACCCTTGCTCACAACACCACTCTGTATTGAAGATATGCAGTATACTATACGCACACATGATATTCACACACTCAAGCACACAAACCATTATCTTAATTAGCATACAGATGCATATAAAAATAATACCTCAAAATAAACAAGCACATGGTCTGTGGAGAATTGCACCTCATATGTTAATTGAGTGTCAAACTGTTTCATGCGACTCCAAAACAAATAATTAGTGATATGAGGTAGAGGACAGAAAAGGTGTCTTAAGAGACCATCCTGTGAGTTCACCTAAACACATTTTGCATTTTACAAAGAAAAGCAGTATATTCTCACAGAAAGATAATCACTTCAACATTCACCCTCATAAAAGTGGTAATTGAGAAGAAAGTGTGGAACATGTTGCAGAAAATCGGGTGCGGAAGATAACTAAATATGGTATGAAAGAAGATATGGTTTCAACTTTAGTTTTAGGAGAAAGAGAGGCAGCTTGTGATTTGATGAGAGGCTTTCATTGCATGTGTGCACAAGTTTGTGGGCATGTCTGTGCGTGTGGGCATGTGTGTGCTTGTACTATTTGATGATGTGCCGATGTGTGTTTCTGTTGCTGTGTTTGTCTAGAGGTAAATTAACCTGTCAGAATGTTTGTGTTTACTCTCAGATTAGCATGAGAGGGTTGTAGTGTCAGCACCCACCTCCATTCACAGAGTGTGATGCAAGAGCAGGCAACTCTGCTCTGCCCTGCCCTTCTGCCATCAGTGCAACGCATGTGCTTGTGGGAATGTGTATGTGTGTGTGTATGTGTGTGTGTGTTATCTTGCACGCACAAAGAGGCTGGCCGAAGCGGAGTTGTCTATCTAAAAGGCTGCGACATTAAAGTCCTTTAAAGTCTCCCTCTTCTCTCCTCTGCAAATTCACCCTTCATCTGAGGAACCTCTCTTCTAGCTTCTTTCCCTCCTTTTGCTGATGTCACCTATTCTTCCGCCTCTTGCTTTGCCCAGCTCTCCACCCATTTAGTGCCAGACACCGTAACAATAAGCAGGTTTGTGCGGGAATGTGACATTTACTGTGTGGCAATGATTGATAACAGATCAAATTAACTTTTAAGTCACAAAAATGTTTTTGTTGTATTTATTTCCATAAAATAAATCGTATGTTTTTTCAAGAAATATATTGCACGGTTGATGTTTTCATGGCTTCATATGAGCGCCCCCGTTCTCCAGCTACACACACAATCAATACACATTGCTTACACCCTCAGCAGCAGAGGACCGAGTGACTGACTATCTGGCATGGTTGTGTAGTGAATTATCTACACAGCATTTGCATATTGTTGCAATTATTTCCTGGGGTTAATTAGCTGTGGTGGAGCACACCGCCCTGTGAGACCAGCTTCCTGTCACTAGCTCTCACACAGTATCTTAGCCTTATTTATTTATTTTCCATACTTCCCCACACTGGCTGTGTGTATTTGCCTGGATGTGTGTGTATGTTGTGTGTGCATCTGCCAGCACTGTCAAAATGGCATCCCAACTGCACACCTGTTGCCAGCATCCTTCAGCCATGACTGTCAGGGGACATTTGAGGGTGTGTAGTGTTTGTGTGTGTATGTTTACTGAATATATAGTGATCCATACTGTCCCTGCAGAGAATATAAAATACAAATGTGCTCCCTAGACAGTCTCAGGACCAGACAGCCTCCAGATGCTGACAGCTAACTATTATCAAAATAAAAATGTAGATACGTGAGGCATACACACCATCATACATGAAAACAGAACGGATGTGTATTTATCGTCAGTTATCATGGCCTCCAGTGCAGACATCTCCCTATAGTACAGTCAGTACAACGAAGATGCCAAACATCTATTTAAGTTACTGTATTGAAGAAATACGGCTAATGTTTACATACTATATTGTATATAAACTGAGTGTGTCACTCCAAAGGCTGCAGTAAATCAAGTAAAATATGGTTTAGAGCAAATTGTTGCTAGTCAATCACCAGAACATTGATTAGGTGTTAACTTAGTTGCATCACCATTCGACTGTTAGACAACCTGCTATGCAATACTGTGCATGAATATCTACCCTGATTTTAGTTTATAAGTGGTTCCAACTGTTGAGTGTGTTTGCCTTCCAATTCTCTAGTTTCAAGAATTTGTTCAATTTAGCTCTTTCCATTACTTACACAATAACAACTCACACTCCCCACTTTCAAAGTCACACATAACTGTACGCGCACACTGAAATGCAAACTCGCACACACACAAGCTTGGGTTTCTTCAAAAGTAGTCCAGTCCAATACTTGCCCTGTGTTTATTCACTGTAATGAGAAGCAGGGAAAAGAGGACGAGGGAGAGGAGTGTGCTGCAGCCAGAATAACAGCCTCAATGCCAACACAAACCTAGTGTCTGACCAACACAGGAAACAATGAATCTAACAACATCAACGCACTTTGACAAACAACCTCTTCAGACCTTCATGCTCCAGAAGGGTCTGCTCCTCTTCCCCAGTCATCCAAAACACAGGAAGCTGGACTTTTCTAAACGGGAGATGGTGAGCAGTGTGGACCAGAAGCAATCTAGTGGATAAGAGCCGTTACACTTTCTACACTCAGAAACCTTTCAGTGGGAGCCAGAAGTGTCAAGACAGTGTCACAGGATGCCTAAACAACTTTATTGGGCTTGGATTTATTTGCCTCGGCAGTGCTGGTTCCAATCTTGCAAAAATGTCAATAAGTATTTTTCAAGGTGTTGGCGTGACACCAGAAGTAGTTTTAAAAGTAATACAAACACACATACCACAACATTATCCATGAGTTTATTCGTGGGAAGGAAGAGGAAGAAACAAATGACTAAAATTACACAGGAGCACTCTTATTTCTCACACTCTCTTCTCTCACAAACAAACTCTGACCAACAATCTCTCTCTGTCTTCCTATCCCCTCCTGCTGACACGCCACACACTGGATAAACCCACCTGCAGCCCCAGTCATTACGCTCTTTAATATGTCCTGATCAGCTCGGAACAGGATTGTTTTCATTTGGCCTAATGATTAAATATTAAATAAGCAATGTACATAATTACATGTTTGGTATTACCAAAGAGGTTATTAGACTAGTGCGTGACTGAATACACGTGTCTGTGCACACAATTAAAAAGTGGACCTCAACAACACCTGTTTGCAATTGTATTCTAATCAATGTCTGGGAAATGTACTCCTTTGTCATTGCTTTTCTTTCTTTTTTTTTATCTCGCCTTCTTTACCTGCTTTTTAAGGCAGACAGAGAGCTGAAGTTAGCTAGAAGCTGTCTGGGACCTGATGGGTCTGCTAGAGTGGGGGAAAAGAAGGTATAGA
The DNA here is from genome assembly GCA_034779795.1 of Ctenopoma multispine. Classification (NCBI taxonomy): domain Eukaryota; kingdom Metazoa; phylum Chordata; class Actinopteri; order Anabantiformes; family Anabantidae; genus Ctenopoma; species Ctenopoma multispine. Next base: position 9,453,769 of record JAUYWH010000027.1, on the reverse strand, counting down.
GCAAATTAGTAATAGAGATGGGAAAATAATGACTGTGGCATTGTGGGTAATTAGCAGGTATAGTACCTATGGAGAGTTGGGAATATAATGATGTGAGAAAGAGACAGAAAAGGGAGAATAAGGTGAAAAATGTGCAAGACTAACAAGATGGGGAAAACGCACAAGACCTATGTATGTGTATGTGTTATTAGACTTTGCAATAGAGGATATACAGTATAAGGAGGGAAATGAGTGAGTGAGGTAGAGAGAAAGAAAGAGAGAGAGAGAGAGAGAGACCTGGAGCCAGGGAAAGGAGAAAAACTATAACGTACATGTCATCCCACGTGCAGATTAGCGTGCTCAGACTGTATACAATAAAATAGCATGACCTTGGTGGGGTCAGTCTTCCCTGACAATATTTGCCAGGGCATTGTTTCAAATCAATAACTCATTAACAAAGTACAAAGGAAGTTGCTGTGGGTTTGTGAGATTCTTTATTAGAAAAGAGCGGCTGCGGGCCAGAAAGGTCATCGCTGTGACATCTCGGCTAGTCTTGCGCTGCCGCCTGGATTGTCAGGTGAAATTACTGCAAGCCATTAATTGACATAAGGCAAAGGAGAGCAGGCAGGCAGACAAGGCTGTGTGTGTGTTCCAGGATGACCCTGAGGTGCTGTGTGTGAGTGTGCGTCTATGTATGTCTTTATTCGGGTCAGCCTGTATCCACAACAGGGTTGTGTGCAGAGAGAGACAGAGAGGGAGAGGGAGCTCCGTGGGTGGGGAAATGCGAGGGTGGGCAGGATGGATGTGTTTGATGGTTGACCTGACTAGAAGATTGGGAGCAGGGATCTGGGACCAGCTACACTGGTTCTGCCTTGAGCAAACACACAAACACATAGGTATCCAAACACACACAGATGTTATGTACAACACATAACACATTTCCAGAAGTGCTCACAAACACACTAACAAGCCCAAAAGAGATTCCCATTTAAAACTTGAAAAATTAAAATGCCCTTACTTACTGTATACACTGAATTTGAAGACAGGAAGATAGGTTAATACGTGCCAAGCACCGAAGTGCACTTGTATCATGGCCTTAAACATGAAAACTAAACTCTTACAGTGTATGCATGTGCACATAGGTCAAAGATTTTTTCTCTACCACGCTTATACAGAAATACACACCCAATTACAAAGATGGCATCTAGCCAATTTGTTCTTTGCAGCAAGCAGGTGAGCTGCCCTGTAGACCTGGTCATTGACTTTCCTCTGACCAGAGTTCAGAGGTTAATCAAGTCCCTACCTGTCCTTGGAAACGCTGAGCCTTACTTCTTGGCACAACCACAAGTCAAAGGTCAAATAAACCCTGTCTGTATAATTGCTTGTGGACCACAGATTGGGGCAAAGGGGTGAAGGTGACAAAGAGCAAAAACCTAGTTCCACAGAGAAACACTGTAGCACCATGTCAAATAGAATTACCAGTGTGTGTGTGTGCTGGTGTGTCCGTGTTTTAATGTTTATAATCAAGTTGTGTGTGTAGGTGTGTGTGCATGCACCTAAGTGAATTCTCAGGATGTTATGTAGCAGTGTGAACATGGGGGAAAAGGACATGATCTGCTAAACACAGACAAGGACAAGGATCTCAGCGTGCCCCTGAGGATGGCTGCAGCTGGGAATAATGGGTCTTAGAGATGCAGGGTCTGCTTTTTTCTTTAAGTAACACACTTTGTACAATCCACAACAGTCAGATCAGTATAAGACATCATAAGACCAACCTGTCTGTGCCACATCCAACACAAAGAAATTGAAGAAGACAATACTCCAAAGAGTTCTGCATCTGAACTAAAGACACTAAAAGACTAAAAGATATGGTATGCAAAACAAAAAGCACACACAAAACATATTATTTAAATGACTTATCTAAAAGAGCGTCTTGAATCAACTTTAATTTGAGTAAGGGTTAAAAAAAACTGGGAGATAAACACCACTCTAAGTGCAAACACTAACAAACTGAAGAACCCTTTATTTTTCCTATATGGTGCCAAATGAACAACTGTAGCAAAAGCAGAGAGATGTCATAACGAAAGGGCAAAAGAAACGTACTATAGTCTCAGCCATACAGATCTCTCATTCTTGAAGTTGCACTGGAGCTGAATATAGTGGGAGAAAAGGAACAGAAGGAATAGCCTTAATCTGCTACTTCAAAATGCTATTGGCGTGAGGGTTTCTCAGCCTCTCTCTCTCTCTCTCTGAACATTTAAGGAACATACAACGTAAGATGTTAAAAGGGAAAGCAGAAAAAAACTAAGAGAAAGGGGAAAAAAGTATTCCAGTCATTTATAAAAATAAGTGGTGCTTAAATAAAGGGAAAGCACTGTTTTTTGTCCCCTTTGCTCTTTTCCCCCCTACTTCTTTCCAGGGCCTGCTGGCCTAATCCCAGCCAGCCAGTCTTGGCTGAACTCTTTGGAAGCTTCTTAAATCCATGAATGTGCCTTTTGTTCCTGCCATTCCTCCGCTTGGCTGACAGAAAATAGCTAACTGGATTACTGCTAAAATTCAGAGTAACGTGAACTCCCAAACTTCTATATGGCAAAGTGCTAAGAAAGCGCTCCCCCCCCAAACCTTTCCCTCTCCTCATCAGCATCCCTACGATCAGACTTTATATCCTTCCACCCTTCCCTCTATCCTCTCTTTTTCTGTCTCCCTCCTCCAACAACATCCCCCTAAACATGGCCCAGTGGTGTGTGATCTGAAGAACGGGAGAGGAGAGGGATTAGATAAGGTTGAGAGGTTGCACACTATGAACCCAGGGCTAAAAAGTAAGAATCCTAAAAGCAGTTAAGAGCTTATTAATGTGTCTAAGGAAGCGTATTAATCAACTCAACTCTATCAGGGGCCTGTGTGTGTGTGTGTGTGTGTGTGTGTTTGTCAGTCTTCGTAATTAAATGTAGTACAAGAGAAAATGTACAATGTAACTTTACGAGTCTCATAGGTATAAATATAGAAGGTGTTAATTTGAGCTCATGGAATTTTGTATAATGTTGGATTTCATTATATTACAGGGAGTTAAAGGGAGAGTAAATATTTGATGGTGTGTGTATCTGAATGGCTGTGTGCAGGTGGTCTGGCAGCTCAACGGGAGTTAGAGTGCGAGGTGTCGTGAATAAAAAGGTTTGTGGGTGTGTGTGTGTGCATGTGTGAGTGCTTTGAGGGCAGGTTTCTTGGGTGGGTACTGATAATATGAAAACGGCCCTGCTAAAGAGGTTTGATTTGATCCACCACCCACCCTGAGTAAGAGAGGTGATGGAGAAAGACAGACAGACACACACACACACACACACACACACACACACACACACACACACACACACACACACACACACACACA
>JAUYWH010000027.1:9427473-9450195 GCA_034779795.1 Ctenopoma multispine | reverse complement strand
CACACACACACACACACACACACACACACACACACACACACACACACACACACACACACACACACACACACACGTCAAACTCTTTTTCCATCTCCTTTACTCTTTTGTCTGCTGTTGAGTGTGCGCCTTTGCTTGTGTGTTTATGTGCAGATAGAGGCAGAACGGTGAAAAGTTAAGCAGTGCAGGAGAAGGCATGGACAAGGTCATACAAACTAACATTCTGCTGACTTCTGGATCAAAGGTCAAAATTCAAGGTGGCACCAACACAGAATCATCCAGTTCACTCATTAATCTTTATCCCAGCTCTCTAATCCCTATATTTATTATGTATTATGTATGTATGTATGTTTTTAAATGACATAATGCTAAATACTGCACTAATATCAACTGTTAAAGTTAAATCAATTATAGCATAAGTATATTAAACAGAAAAAAGTAGTGGTGGTGGAATTGCTTAAGTTATTCATTATGTTCTTTATGCCGATTGTCATCTTTAGACGCTATGGAAAGCGAAGAGTGTTTAACTGCAAAACACCTGCTGCATACTGTCCTTGTTTCAACGCATCTGACTCTGGCCAGCATGCATTATGGGGAAAGAAAGTAAATTCCAGCATCAGGATGTAAATGCTACTGCAAGCTTCTCACAGGACACAGAAACATTGTTTGGGACTCTACTCTCTTAAACTGCTGAGATTACTGAAATTAAAAAAAAAAAAAGGACAGAAAAAAATGAGGTAAATGAAATACCTTGAAAGATCTGATATTAAAAAAACTCACACCAGTACTGTAAACAACATGTTGAATTTACTGTAAGAACTTTGTGTCAGATAGTGTAAAGCAAATTCATCAGTTGTATCACTGGGAAGTGCACATGTAAAGAAGTGTGATAAAGTAAGAAAGCACTGTGGCTAATTATCCCTTATTAGAGTGTGTGTAAAGGTACTGCCGGGGGGGTGAGAAAAAAAGCCTGTGCTGACAGCTCACATGCCGCCCGCTAGTCCCACAGCAGCCCTAACTCTTGTCAGACACCAGAGACTGATGTATTTCACACACACACATACACACACACGCACACATTCACACACCCACCCACACGCATAAACGTACATGCATTACTGTGGCGCTACTTCCATCAACCAAAGACACAGCCAATCGACATTACTCTCATAAAAAAACACTGTGCAATGAGGAAAAAGTCTCTCTTCTTGTTTTCTTAATTTTTTTAAATGCCAGTGATCAAGGGTGTTACAGAAAAAAAATATTTAGGTGGCAAAGTATGATGATTATGAGGATGAAACAAAAATCTATCAAGAGGACAACATTGTTTGGATTTCTCATCACTTTTGTCATAATTATTTTCACATTAGAACTTCATATATGAAAAGAGCCACCTCTTTTGTTTGATCACAAGGTAAAGTGGGCAAGCTAGGTGCCTAGAGCCAGGTGTGTGTGTGTATGTGCAAGTATAGCATAGGTCTTGTATGTGTGCATGACTGAGGTGTGTGGTCAGTGCATTATGATAATAATGTTACAATGCCTTTGCAGAGTATGTGTTAGGAAAATAATAATCCCAGTGGTCAACAAAAGTGAAGGGCCTGAGCTGCACTGACCAGCCCACCATCTGAGAGAGAAAAAGAGAGAGAGAAGGAAAGAGGAAGAGAGAGAGAGAGAGAGAGAGAGAGAGAGAGAGAGAGGGAGGTAGCCATGTGGTTAACACTTGCTCACTGAAAGGCGACTGGAGCACAGCCAACCTCTTCACACACAGGCTGACCACACAAGAGCCTCTCTTTCTCCCTCTGCCTCCCATCCTCCCTTCATCCCTTGTTACCTAACATTTCCTTCCTTCGCTTCCTCAGCTAGCCACCTCCCACCTTTTTCCTCCCCACACCTTCTTGCCTCCTTTGTCACTTCCAAACTTGCCCAAATTCCTCCCTCCCATTTTCTCACCTAAGTCTCTTCTCCTACCTCCTCCCACAACCCTAAACTGTCACTCTGTCCACCTCCCCCATCATGTCTGCTTTTGATGAACATCTATCCTTCTGTCCCTCTGCGGCAGCTCCCTCTTCCTTCCTGCCTTTTCTTTTCCATCTCTCCTCCCTCTCTCCATTTCTTCATACCTCCCTCCCTCTGTGACTTACCCGTATAGGGATCCGTTCAGTCTCTGTCTCCTTCTGCGGGTTACGGTACTTCTCATAAAACTCTCTCTTCTTTTTGCCCTCTTTATCATCTTTGCGTTCCCTCTTTTCAGCCGGTTCATCCGAGGGTTCAGTAGGAGAGGGTATGGGAGTGGACTTGGCTGGCTTCTCCACCTCCAGATAGTTCTCGTTGGGGTTGAGCACCATCACACCATAGCCCTCCTAAAGCAGTGAAGAAACATATTTATGAATATGTATCTGAACCATGAGATGATCTATATCAGACTCAGGTGTGTTTAGCATTTATGTTATTTTATTATTAATTGATTTCTACTGTCTATACAATAACAGAACATTTTGTATTTGTATAGATTTTTTTATAACAAAGCTTTACAAATGAATACATGAAAATTAACTAGATTGAAAAGAAATGTCTAGTGAGGTGACTATATTGACAGTATATCAATAAAATAAGAGAACATGAGAGGTGTATGTACATGCATGTGTATGTGTGTGAGAGAGGTCTTTAGCATTATTATTAGATATTATTATTTTTGTCAAACCTACGAGGTAAAGTTGAAATAAAAATGCATCTTCGCTACACTGAAGCTTAGAAATGACCTGTTCGGTCAAGGTCTGGTAATGACTCACGTTGTTTATGCAAGAGTATATCTACAAGCAAATACTGTAAAAAGACTTAAAAAACACAGATTGTGAGATGACCAGGGAAAAGATGCAAATCTGGACTGATAAAAGAGCAGTGAGACCAAAAGGAGAGTGTGTCACTGTTGGGACAAGCCTGAGAAGTAACTAGAGGATTGGAATTCAGCTACGGTGCTTTCAGTCGGTGAGTAGCATTTAGTGACTCCAAAGGCCAAGTGTCACTTAATATCAAGCCCAATCGATTCCACCATCACTCAACAAAAGAGTTAGCTGCAACTGCACGCATGTCTGTGTGTATGTGTCTGTAGGTAACTTAAAACGTCTACAGAAAGCACTACAGTGAAAAAATAAAGCTGAGAAATTTGAATTAAATTAACCATAATTCATGGTTAATGGTCATTCAATTCATTCACTATTTCAATATGCCAACAATAAAAACAGAAGTTAAAGACAAAAAAATTAACTAAGGAACTAACACAGTGGTTGTAAAAAGAGAGCAAATGATACAAGGGAAATGCATTGTGAAGAAAAGGAAGATTTCTTGTAGCCTTTAGTGACTTCTTCAACTTTGAAACCATTTTAATTAACTGTGTTTATTGTCCCAAGCACTCTGAAACTAAAGCAGGAAATGGATGGATTCCTGTTTCACTTTGGTTGTGCTTTTCACACACAACCCCATAGTGAATAAACATACACACACCGCAAGACTTAAACTTACGGGTGCATGCCTATGCAAACGCACAGGAAAACCAAGGAGTACAAAAGATATCGGTGCTGACAAAAAGATCTTTAGGAGATGTGGGGGAAAAAAAAAAAAGTTTCGAGAGACAGCATCGCTTAGCTTCCTCTGTAAATCGTCAGCAGACACAGACACACACGCAGTCTTCCCGAGGCAGCACGTCTTTCCTTCCTTAATAAGTGTTAACACAATGTGCTCATCTTCTGTTGACGCAGCATGTGTGTGTGTCCCTCTTGTGCTCATCGGTATCAAACCTGCCACACACTCCTTCCCTTAGCACCTGCCGTGTGTTGACAACGACAAAATGACACTGTCTCACTTATTGAGATTATACAATTAGTCTAATTCTCACTCTCTTTCAAATTCAGACACAGTTCTCCTGAGCTTGCTGGACATATGTATAAAGTAACACTTTATTTACCATGCATTTATGAAAGATCACTAAGTAGCGAGTAAACTGATGATGATCAAATTATTTTATCTAAAGAATATGTTTTTTTCACTATCACACATTTAAAATACAACTGAAAATCCATAAATATATATTCAAATTCTCATCAGTTTCTGTTACATAATGAGATGAAGTTTTATATTTTACTTCAAGACACAGCATGTTTTGTTGTAATCTACCAAGAGATATATAATATTAATTCAAATAATGACATCCACATAACAGTTGCATGCAATTTGTGTTGTGTGCAAATTCAAAGTAGATTCTCCAAACCTGGATTTGTATGTATGTGTATGTATAGCAGAAAAGGTTAAGTTGAAGAGCTAAGGGCAAAAGAATCTATTAGGGAGACTTAATTCAGTTTTCAGACATCAGAGACGTTTGCACGCAAATACAGAAGTTCAGACACACAAGAGAACAGGCAGATGGATACACAAATGAAAAACAAACAGCAGTGGGTGAGGGAAAGAGAGGTCAGAAAAAAAGGGAGAGAGAGAGAGAGGGGAGAACAAGTTGGAAACAGAAAAGAACGATTAGGACAGATTGGGAAATGATAAGACAAAGACAGATAGAGAAGGAAGGACAGACAGAGAGATGTAGTCTCACCAGATTCACACCAGCTTTGTGCCACTGCCCACTGGTGGCAGCCTGATAAAACAACTGACAAGACCAGTTCAGGCTATGGCAACATCATAAAAAACAAGATCAAATTCTAAATAAAATAATTTAATTCAAAGGTTTTGCATAAAACTTATAAATAAAGAAATAAATAGCAACCAACTGGAAAGTCCACTGCATGAAAAGAAAGCTTTTTGGACATGAACACCATCACATCATTTTGTGTGCACTTCCCCTTTTCCCTAGTACTGGTTCACAAGGCCAAAAGTTAATGGTTTGGCAACACTAGTCCACGTGTTCTGACACTAACCCTAAGTGGCCTACAGCTATGTTTAGTCGTCAATACTCTTAGTCTAACCTTAACTGGTCAATAACCCTTCCCGGCCTTGAGCATACAAATGTTAACCTCAAGTGGCCCAGTTCCTCACATTTTAGCATCCTTAAGCTAACCCTGATTGGCCTATAGCCTATGGCCTTTCCTCTGGAGCTGAAAACACACCTAACTGAGCTAACAGTGCTAACCTTTTCAGCTGTCCAGTCACCCAGAAGGACATTGCTGTAAAGGCAACCAGTGTTGTCGGCATATTTAGTCTGGAGAGCAGGGCCACCGAGTTCACTTATATGTCGGAAACCATCATTTATTTGAACACTAAGAGGTCTGTGCTGGTGTCAGGACCACACGGCTCTTTCTTCCAAATCACTTCCTCTCCTTATTTTTCTCTCCATCAACCAAATATACAACAATTCTGGTGCTGGTGGACGGAGCACAACAAAGCAAACGGAAACACTTCTTAATGCATCAGTTATTTAAAACTTATTCTGACTTAGACTGAAATAAGGGCCTTCTAAAAATATAAAATACTACATTTTGTTACTTTAATTGGTTATACCAAACCTATCTAAACCATAAAATGACAAATGTTTGATAAAAAAAACACAATATGCAAATCATACTGCACAATGTCAACTCTTTTCAAATCCCACAGAACAAATTTGTCCCACAGAGCTAATGTTCATCAACCTAGTTTTTGCATTGTTTTGTGACAGGCAAATCCCTCTGCCATACAGCCTTCTAGAGTTGGGTCATTCCGTCTTTGTGTTTCTAGCTAACTGTCAAGTCTCTCCCATACACACACTCTGGATACACCTGCTAAATCTGATCTTTGTGTTGTGATGTGCTGTCTTATACAAATGCACAATTGCAAACCTTGGGTCACCCTGCTTTTTATGCCGTTAAATCTCTCCCTTACACATTGCTAACACTGGGTCACTTTGCCTTTGTCCTATACACACACACACTGTCTCAAATAAAACAGACACACACGGTACCCTAGCGTTAGGTCAGTTTTGTCTTTCTGCTGCAGTATGCAGGCAATGTCTCTTCCCATGCCCTGTGGGTGCCCCTGTGCCACAACCACACTGAGTCCCTGCCCTGGGGCCAGCGGTCAAGAGGGTCGCCCCGACCCCCAACACCCTCCTCTGGACACTCCTTAGAGCTCCTTTGTCGGCCTGTCCCACACTAGATAGCGCAACAAAGACAGCTGCTGCTAAGGAAACCAGGGTTTGTCTCATCATCGCGACGAAACCTTTCCTCTGCCATCTCCCTGCGTGAAACTCTTTTTAAAACCCGCCCTCTGTTCTGCACAGTAGAAGGAAATAAAATACACATGTAGTAAACTTTAACATCAATATCACATTAATGTTATTTGTGGTTTATTATTATCATTATTCGTATTATTAAAACTGAAGCCATATTGTCGTGACCGTTGACAATTGTCAATAGTCAGTGATGACACTGATGTGCCCTCTTTATGGTCAAATTGGATGCTGCTTGTCCACTAGAATTTTGATGATAGCAGATCATTATTCTTCCCTCTAGTCTCATTATTTAAAAAAGAAAGTGAAAAGTGTGTGTGTCCGTGTGTGTCCATGTGAGTACACAAGTGTGACAGTAAATAAGATGTCCCTTTAAGACAGCAGCACCTCTATTTTTCCAGTGGCGTTGTAATGAAATGAAATGTGTCTAATGTGCAGGAACAAGGAAAGAGGCGGCCGGAGTGAGAGGGTGTTTCATCTGTGTGTGTGGAGCTCAGCGAAGCTTTGATGTGAGAGCTCTCATGTAGCAAGCAGGGCTTTGGGCACAGGGAAAAGGACAGCACTTGACAGGTACAAAGCATGGCTGATAGCGGTCACGGATGCATGCAGTGAAGAAAGTAGATGGTATGGTTGCATGAGTTTGCGGTTGTGTGTGCGTCTGTTTGCTGAAAAGAAGCATATAAATGGTCTCTTTCTCATTATACTCGTATTTCAATGCATTTGTGAATCCGTGAGCATGTATCTCACATCTAAGTTCACAATCTATAGGTGTCCATTTAAATTGGCTCTTGAGGAGGTCACTTTGTTCATTTTCTGTCGGAGCGCTGTTAGAATCAGGGCTAGCGTCGTTCCCTTTTCTTAACAGCCTTCGCTTCCTTGTTTTACCGATGCGCAGCTCCCGATTCGCTACTCAGGCTTGACTGACAAGAGGTAAAGGGTCACCCAGCATGGCAGACCCAATAAGATGAGGAGGAGGGGAGGGATGGCTTCAGGCTACGTTTGATTTGAGATCGGAACGAGGCACAATGGCTGACCAAGAAGAAAGGCTAAGTTGGAAAATGAGCATGAGCAAAGCCTCACAGCTTGTTTGCATTTCAGTTACTAGTGGCTGAAGTGACATGTAATAGTACAAGACTGTACACAGTAAGGAGGAAGACAGAAACAACACAGACCATTCCTTAATATAGAGGTAAAGTATAAAGGAGCTGGGAGGGTAGGTAAATACTGTAATAACAAATACACTTTCTGGCTCTCCCTCTCCATCAGGGATGCCCTGCTGTGTGACCTTGTCTGTCTCCATCTCTACGTGAGCTTTTTTTTTTTTTTTTTTTTTTTGCATGCGGGGGCCCCTTTATCCACCCGATCCCCCTCTTTTCTCTCTTTCTCTCTACTTTTCCACTCCCCCTGTCCCTGAGGCTGAGATACCACACAGATCGCACAGTACTGTCAGATTAAGTCACGGTGCCCCCTTTCTCATTTTAACACAGCACCAGTCTGAGACCCCCCATACTCACCAAACACACAGCTATGTTTCTCTGAGAGCAGAAGTGTGGGAGACTACTTACTGTACCACAGGGGCTATGAAAAGACATGTGGATCTTAGGGGTGATGTGAGAGGGGATGAGACAGAATTGTCATCAGCCTGTCAGCACAAAATCAATCATCCTCTTGATAACCAGAAATACCCAGGGGGCTATGCGAGCACTCGCAGAGAAGTATAACTAAACATTACCATTTTCCTGTTTATTAAAGGAAGATGGAAAGTGTTAAGACTGATAGAGAAAAACTAATTTGGGGCCTAATATTACATCACTAGTTAAAACATGGTTCAGCTACGGTGAATGAAGTGACATAAATTGCGATGCATACACATGAGATGCATGTGCTCAACTCACTTTTTTTTTTTTTTGGATCCTCTGTTTAACTCCTTATCCTTGTATGTTTAAGCGATCAATTCAACAGCCAACACAAACGTTTACATAGCCAAACTGGGGTTTCATCTCCCTATCTGCCTTGTGATTTAATTTTGAACAAATCACCCTCCGTATGGGTTTCTCCTCTCTTAAAGACTGCATGTTTAATTAAGTTCTCTAAATTCAACTTTTCACTTCAAGTTCAAAGACTATTCAGTCTTTGCTTTCACTAATGTAGTTGTACACTAATTTGGTCAAAGTAAATAAGACTCTGTGGTAATGATTATCTTTTTCTTGATCTTAATGAGCACAAATAGTTTAGGTCAGATAAAAAGGCTAACCTTTAGAGCTAGTCAAGTAGTTGTGTCTGTAATAAGCAGCAGAGTTTTTAACCTTGGCATGGATGTCTGGGCTCATTTGGATATTGTTTATATACCGAGCTGAATATTTATAAATTAGTTCAAAGTGGAGCAGTGGGGTGGAGGAAGTGAAGAGAATAGCACAGCTTCTGATCCCTGATGCATCAGCTTCTTTTCATGCTCGCATTTACATTTCTTTCTCTCCATTTCACTTTCTGTTTCTCTCTTCCTGTCTGGCTCATCCCGGCCTGTCTATTTTCAGCACCTTAGTGAAAGGATAGACATAAAGACACTCACACAGGAGCTGTTGAGTAACTCACTCAGTGCAATGCCAAAGCCAGTTTATGTGTCACTTATTTTCCATACTCAACGTCTGTGAATCTGTGAATTTGTTTAGCCACTATTCATGCTCAGTGGTTGATCAAGCATCAGAGTGTCTGGGCAGACATAAACACACACACACACACACACACACACACACACACACACACACACACACACACACACACAGGCCTGCTTCATCTGCTCTCAGCACGACACACACAGAGGGAGGTGCAGGGCTGGGGGTTGCTAGAATGGGGGTGGATGTAGCATTAATCACCGTCCAGGTGGAAATTGTCAGAGCTATTGATTGTGCAAGTAAATGTTACACAAGTCATTTGTCAACTTTTTTTTTTTACAATAGACCTGCGTGTCATTCGCAAAGACGCAACTGCTAAAGTAAACTCACCAACAGGAAGAGCTCAACTTAGCAGTTAAATATCTGAATGTTTTTGAATAATTTCATTATCTTTCATTTTATCTTTGTGCAGTGAAATTTTAATTTGCTTTAAATAAACACATGCATAATTTAAAAAATAGAAGCTGAATTATTAAGACATTGTAAGGTTTGTTTAAGTCAGTAATGTTTCTTGGGCAGATTGTCAAATTGGTTGCATAATAAAATAACATGTCCACTATACTTTAATATTAAAGTATCAAGCATGTGCTTGCCACATACATAGTGGACGAAATACAGTAAGCAGGACGAGTTCTCACCCCACAGAGGGAAAGCTATGGGGAAATAAATACAGGAAGCTTATTCTGATGCCGTTAGCATTTTGATTTATACATTCTATATTGTCTCCCCTAAGCATACACATGTATTTTTAATGAGGACACAGAGAGATATAGATCATGGAATGATAGGTGCCTCCCTGGCCTCCTGCCTAACTATTTAATGTATAAATCAGGGAGAGAGAAGAGCAGAGAGAGGAGCTACAAAAGAGGAAATAGGAGGAGTGGAAGTGTCCCAGGAGCAACGATGTCCTGAAGGCCACTAATAATGAAAGAAATGAGACAAAAGGAAGAAAGACAAAGTCTGAATTTAGTGGGCCTAGGAATAAAGAAATGTGATGCTAAATGACAATGATTAAACTGATGATGTTATAAAGATGTATTTGTCTGTTCTTCAAAATCTAATTCCTTAACAAGGTGGGACAAAAGTTAGTTAGTTATCTGATCTCTGCAATGACAGAGAAATATCCATCTCTGATGATCATTATGATATCAGTGACGCTAAATGGCACCAACATAAGTGTCCTTTTAGTGTGCTGAAAAAAATAAATAAAAAAACACCATATAATTCTTAAAGAGCGCTGTCGACAAATGTTACTGCTTCACCATCTGGACAGGTAGTTAGTGCGTTACACACATGAACACACACACAGTGGGTGCGAGACGCATAGCCATTTGTACAGACTGAGTCAGTCAGGGTCAATCACATCTAAACAGGACACATCACACTTACCTATGACCATGGTGAAATAATAAACAAGCAACTGTGTGAGAACTATTGTACCTGACTAAGTAAAAAATGTCATATCAGTCTGGTAAAATTATATGTTCTCCTTACAGCTTAATAAATAAAGTTATGCTATGCTGCACGTGCCATTCCTGCAGCGCAAATGTGTTGAAAAAAGATGTGTAGGCTCGCTGCACTGGGTGTCATCTACCAGTAATCAACACTGTGTTGGTGAATAATGAGACTATGCTGTTGTGCCTGGAGTATTAATCTTACTGAACATCACAGGACCACTGTGACCTACATTGGTCAAAGGTCAAAGAGGAATCCCTTCATCGCTGCTCTGTCATTGTGACCTAGGAGGGAGAGCCACAGGGAGGACTGGTGGTCCTGCCGACATTTCTGACTGTTGATATGTGGTGTGTGTTATATTTCATGTTAAGTGTGACCTACCCGAAATGAAATTTGCTATCTTATATGTGTAAAATATTCATTTCTATCTACAGCGGTAATGTACACTGTGAGAATGTCACTATTTGTAAACTTCTAACTGGCAATATATCTGAAGCCCACTGCATTAGCACACAGACACGCAACCACACTGACATGCACACTTCAACAGTCCAAGAGTCTGACCTCTCTCTAAGTGGAGCTGCACCACAGGTCTATGAGTCACGGGAGGTCGCCACAACCAATCACAAGCTGTGTTTGAAGTGTGAAGGGTAAACACTGGCTGCTCTGTCCTGCCATTTACTCTGATTATTTTCACAGGATGTAACCTAGAAAAGAGGTAGCAGAGAATATAGTGTATCTGTATGTGCGTACGCATGTATGTATGTCTGTGTGTCCCAGGGTATTTTCCATAGTGTCATTACCACATGGCTGGGTTTATGCTTCACAGCACACACATGGAGCTACGCATGTATGTTGGAATCCCCTTCATCCTCTTGCCATACAGTCAAGTACATGTGGAGAAATCCATGCTGTAGCAACTAAGGAAACCATGCATGGAGCAATAGACATTTTCCTATTAACCCAGTGTAGCCTTCAAAAATGGTTGAAAGCAATTAACCATGGAGAGCGGCTGTAAAACACATCCCTTCTCTCTTCAGCTCTCTTTCTCACATACCCCAGCCCCCTCAATCCCACCGCCACCACAATCCTCACTAGAAGCTCTTTCAAATCTATTACTTTTTTTAAGACCACCTGTTGTCTATTATTTTTACATACTGCTTTTCTCATAAATCATAACACTGGGTAATTAATCAAGCTGTCAAAACAGGGACGGGAGGTCACCTGGAGGGGTCGGAGGTGGTTACAGGGCCGATGGAGGTCAGGGTCACACTGCATTCCTCATTATCAAGTTGGGATGGGAGAGGGGCCGGGCAAACAAAAGCGAAAGCAGATGGAGGGGTATGGATGAAAAAGAGCACTAGAGAGACAAGGAGAGAGGGAGAAGGAGAAAGTGACAAAGAAAAGTGAAAGAAGCTGTCAGCTGCCTACAGATAAAGACAGGGGAGGTGATTCTGAGAAGGGAGACATCACATAAAGAGGTAGAAAAAGGGAAGATAAAAAAGAGAGAAGCATAAAAAAGAACAAAAGAAATCTACAAGATGTTTCTACTGTACAGACCTGAAATTGGCTGCAGAGAGGAAAAGGAGAAAAGAAAGAGGTAGGGTGGTGTGGCTTTTTTTGATGAGAAAATAGGGAATCAGCTGTGGAAGTATGATTGTTATCTTCTTCTCTTCCCTAGTATGTGTGTGTGTGTGTGTGTTTGTGTGTGTGTGTGTGTGTGTGTGTGTGTGTGTGTGTGCGTGCAGAGGGTGATGAGGCAGACTGATATCTTTCTCAGAGAAGTGTGTATCGGTGTCTCAGTGGGTTGAGAGCCAGTTCAGAGAGAGGACCACGGGCCTGGAGTGGCATGTCACTGACTCCACAATACACACTGCTGATTAGATCACACTGATTAGATTGGCACATATACACACAGATACACGCACACAGACACAAATAAAATGCCCACAGGCAAATGTGCTCTGTATTTCAAGTTATTACTACAAAAACACTATTAGAACTGCATTGTGTTATTATTGTTATGTTGTTGTTATTAAGATTCAAGATTCAAGTCTTTATTGTCATTACGCATTACACATAATGAAATTTTAATCGGCTTCGGAAAGGCAAATTAATAGAACAAGAAATATTATTATTATTAAATGTTATTATTTAATGACGTATATCCTCATTACTGAGTAAAGAGAACAATATTGTATGGCAAAATACGTTGACAATCACGTAAAATAAATTATCCCATTATGTTGAGTTTCAAATTTATGTGAAATTATGTGGAAAAATTAAAAATCAATAATTGTATACAAAAAAGGCTGGATGAAAGACAAAAAACAGAAACAGAAGACTGGACTGCCAGAAAGCGGGAAATATTTAAAAAAGAAAAACTATTTGAAAAGTGCAAATGCCGTGGAACTTCTTGTGCTATGTATGCTTCCCCCCCCTCCCCATTGTAAAGCATGAATTCTCAGGCGTGGCTTGCTCTATCAAAAACATCAGTCTTGAATGAGGCGCCAACCATCGCGCAAAATTAGCTGTCACCCTTTCCTCAAAATCTTTGTTAATCTTGTTTCCAGTGTTTGCGGATTTATCAGCACATGCATCAATGTCAGCTCCTTGGTTACTGAGCCGCACTACTTGGGAGAAGATATAATTAAAAATGTTTGGGGCGTGGGGGGTGGGAGAGGAGCACTGCAGAGGAGTGGGAGTACCAGGAAAGATGGGGCAGTGGAGTTGTGGGTTGTGGAGGGGGGGGGGGTCTGGAAGGAGAAAGGTGAAGTCTTCCTCTTGTCTCATAGTTTCCCCAGGGAGCCTTCGGAATAGAAAGCCTGTGATAACAGACAAACGGGCTGAGCCGCACATCTCTTCCTCTCCCTCTCTGGTATCACTCGGGTCAGTGTGTACCGCTATCTCTTTAATGACGCTAGTTCCACTCATCGGGCCATGGTCGGTAAACTGGTCTCATTGTTAACAGATGCTAGAGAAAAAACAACCATCCATCTAGTGGTATCACCGCAATTTGATGCATAAAAAAATCTATCCATAGGGTTTCACACACTGCTTTTATAATTGTGGAGAAGAGAGATACAGTACACCATATGCACGGACATCAGTTTGGAGAAAGCCACTGTGAATAGATGAAAATTTACCTGTGATATATTAAGTGTAACTGCAAAAACCTTTCTAAAAAATTGTTATGCCTGTCTGCATGCTAACTGACTTTAACTAAAACACTGGAAGGGCACAATGAATTTTATTGTGCCATGCACCGGCTTGGTCCTTGACATGTTTCCAGCACAGCTCTTATTATCATGTGGCTTTTCAAAAACCATCACTTTCCCATCCAGTTTGAGTCAAGGGACAAGAGACATTGTGCATTTGAAATTCAATGTCTAAGCCTTCCCTGCTAAGTCACAGATCTAAACACACACCTACTATGCATACATAAAACCACTTTATACCCCTCTGGGAATGCAGTTGGGATTCGGAGGCATCTCGGAGAGCCGTGCCACAGCACCAGCAGGTTTCAGGGTTGTATGGACAGAAGTCTGGCCACAGACATGACAGATCAGGAGGATGACAGACACATATTTAAAACATAGCGCATACATGCAAACCTCATATGAGATGACACCTACTATTGTCGCAATCCATTGTAGGCTGAGGTGTCAAAGAATGCGACAACTTGTGTGTGAATACCCATTACCAAAATTGTAAACAAGAATACAGGGAAAACTGCCTGTGTTAATCTACTAAAGCCACATATGTTGTAGTGATGTTGCTGTGGTCATGCCAGCAGAAATGGGTTGGATAACAGTTAACAGGATATTCAGGGAGGTATCTAATTTTGTTAATGTTATCCACATCATAGTGAGCATTGCTGTGACAATGAGGACAAATGTTCCCAAAGTTCTTGAAGACAAGAATATAGCTGTCCCATGGTAGAAGAACAGTAAGGTTGCCCAAACCTTAACCTTTCACAATGGTTGTAATGATATGTCAGTACTGAGAACAGTACTTTTTATCTATGCTCACATATTGTCTTCTTCTCTCCTTCTTCTCTCCTTTTCTCCTCCATCCAGACCTTTAAGTGCGGCCTGGCAGGTTTGGCTGGGAGGTCGCATATTCCCCCTCTTCATTAGTGAGAAAATGGACTCTGGTAAACGCTTGTTAAAGCCCTTACCTACACTCTCTCAGTTAATGGGAGTGATCCATTTGTGTCCGTTTCTGCCTGACAAGGCTTTACTGGAAGATTAATAGTGCAGTGTCAGGCCATGGCCACCCTCTGTCCCGTTCTCATTTCCTTTCTTCTGGGACGCACACATGCAATAATGGAGCCCCGTCTTTTGTTGTAACACCATGATTAGCCAGGGAAAAAAAGCACAGGAATGACAGAATCAGAGAAAGAATGAAGGAGAGAGGGGAAAACAAAAGGAATATAAGAAAAAAAAAACTATTCCCTTCATGACGTGGTACAAGCATAGGTTTTAAGGTTGTGAATTACCAGCACTTGACAATGGCAGAGTGATATTGATTAATCTCCATGTGAGGTGAACAGAGATATAATGAATCACTTATGAATATTTCCTCTGTTTTAAAGGCTGGCTTTATCTTGGCATGATCCAGAGAGGTCTTGATGATGGAATGTATGACAGAAGCAAGAGACCGAAAGGGACAGAGAAAGGGAACATCATGGGAGACATAATAAGTACAGAAAAAAGACAGAGAGAGAAAGGCGAAGTTCTTAAAGGGCCACCCAGGGTTTCGACTATCACCCAGGCCCCCCAGCCATCCCTTTTCCTTTCGGGGATGACACTGTCAAGTGTTCTGTCCCTTCACTGGGTGAACAGGATAATTACTCTTAATAATTACACGGACATTCCCGGGACGTCTGTCCTGTCCAGGAAGAGCAATTCTTCAGATGAGAATCCCATGGTGTAACAGGCCTGGAAAAGTGCCATATAAATGTAGAATTAAAAATCTAGACAGAAGAGTTTCTTTTTTTTCTGTTTTTTTTTTCTTTGTACTTTATCTCTGTGAGTCTTTTCTCTCTGGTGATTTCTCTGATGGGCAGACCAACAATCTGGTAAACACACAAACAGACACAGACAGGCGACCTGCATCGCAACCCCCTCCTCACTACATCACGTCTGCCAACGGAGAGCAGGGTGTTTCTCAAAGCAGAGTATGGGGGATTGGGGCTGGTGGTGTCTCATTAAATTCTTGGGATTGTCTAATTGTCTTTCGTGGACCTCGGAGAGACTAGTACATTATACTCATTGCAATTAACTAAACAAAAGAGCCGAGCCGCCCAAGCACTGGGGACAAGGCTGGCTAGGGGAAGCAAGCTGTCCAGCCGGGACCAGCACAACAAAACACAAACACACACACCAGAAGAGAGTGTGGAGAAACACTAAAGAACAAGAGAAAAGATACGAAGGAGAGCAAAAAATGAAGGGGTATAAAAGGGGAGGGGAATGAGTGAGGATTCAGATAGATCTTGGGATTGGCCAGATGTCAGAGTCGGGTGGAAGGTTGGGGAGAGACGGGGGTGAGGCGAAAGGGGAGGAGGGTGTCTGTGCTCATTTGAGACGCACCTTTGTGCTGGACCTGTCTTGTTTACTGCACTACAGCTTAGCAGTGCGAGGGTCCTATTCAGGGTCCAGGCCTTTCAGAAGGTACTGAAGGAGTCCTTAAGCCCACTTAACTACCATTTTCACACACTCTGCCTGCTCTCCTCTTTGTCCTTGCCTCCATTACATCAAACGCAGGAACAAAGGCGGGGAACAGAAACTGGGGCTGGCAGAATGGCGCCCATCACAAATATTAATTTGAAAAGGTGTTGGAGAGTAGAATCTACTTTTATGCACAAGGACAACTTGGGATTTTTTTCTTTACCTTGTGGGGGGGCTCTTTGGGGGCTGCAATGAGCTTGGTTTTCAGGCTAAAGGGGAGGCTGAGGACTTGCAGCACAATTATCCAAGAATAAGGGGCTCGAGACGTGGCATACTGCTAAAGACTGAGCGCACACAAGTGCAGACACATGCACGCGCATTGCCTATTAAATGAGCGCCAAACATCAGGCCTCATTCACTTGTCACAGCTATTAGGCAAAGCAACAAACTCAAAGAACACACACACACATGTGGAGAGCCCATGTGACTGCAGCGATTGACATACAAATACTGAGGAGCAACGTTCTACACTTCAACAGAAAAATATATTCAACATATATCAGGCATTAGAAATACAG
Organism: Ctenopoma multispine; assembly: GCA_034779795.1. Classification (NCBI taxonomy): domain Eukaryota; kingdom Metazoa; phylum Chordata; class Actinopteri; order Anabantiformes; family Anabantidae; genus Ctenopoma; species Ctenopoma multispine. The sequence continues at coordinate 9,433,616 of JAUYWH010000027.1, read as the reverse complement.
AACAGCACACATAAATAAAACATTGAATAAGAAGAACTATAGTAAAATGCACCACATGTTGAGATGCTTGATTCAGCTGTTTAATTTGGACACACTTGATTGAAGCATATTTTCTGGCAAGTAAATGGGTTTGTAAAACTGACCTTGAATTGACTGGTGGAAAGATAATTGTCTGAACTAGAGGTAATCCACAGTCCACCGCTCTTATTACTATTAGTTCAGAAGCACACATACACACAGGTGCAAGGCACATGCATTTTCCATGGAATGCTGTTTTAGTCCGATCACATGAGAAAGCGGGGTGAAAAGTTTACTCTGCCACTATCCATTTGAAAAAAAAGTCTGCATGCTTCTTTCTGACATCGTCCCACACACACATTCACACATACACTTCCCCAGTTCAGGGAGTCATGGCCAGGGTAGAATGGTATGTTGATAGTCCATCCTGTGTGTATAGATGGTGTATAGCTCTAATCTGCAGGATACAAGCTCTGCAGTCCCGCCCCCACCTCGATCTCAGTCTGCCCACACTGCAGGTCTTATTGATGGTCAAACCAAACCTGCCCCAGCACTGGCTCTCAGCAGGCTGGCTCTCACCCAGCTACTCTGGCTGACCCTGCAAACATGTGGTCAACTTGGGCACGGCAGAACCTCAACTCTCTCAGGTGTGGGTGAGAATGGGTGGATGGAAAAAGAGTAACAGAGGTTGAGAAGAAATAGGACATAGGGCTGATTCAACACCTAACTTTAATTCAAAAAGTACAGTAGATTTGTGTATGTACTCTCTGCCTGTTACCAAAGTGGAAGGTATGAAGTTGGTGTGTGTGTTATTATGCATACAGTATGTGCTTACATACCAGCACATGTGCCAGCACAGGACCTGTCCACTCGCCCCCATAGTTAGCTTGAGAAGGAATGCAAAAGTGGGAGTAATAATTTTGATCTCTGACAGAGTCACCACTGCTAGAACCAAACCCCAGGTGCCATTCACCTATGCACTACTCCCCTTAAAAGACAAACACACTTACTGATAAACTGCTTATGATGCAAACAATGAGTTTGTTAACACTGGCAGAGTGACATAGGAATATAAGAGAGATTCAGTAACAGAAAAGGACATTCTCCAGCCTCTAAGAACAGTGGACACAACTGTGTTGTGCTCACAGGGATCAAAGAAAAGTAGTATGAAATAAAGGCTGTATGGACTGGGATTGAAAATACTGTTCCCTGTTTAAGCCTATGCTTTTGGAGAATTAAATTTTTTTTTAAAAAGACATCTAATGCATTTCACTTGTGTTATCAAGTGATGCAGCAACCACAAAGCCATGTGGTGGATTGTCCACAAACTGTAGAGCCACTGATTTGATCGCCAGTATCTCCTGGCCACAAACTGGGGTCCTGGGGAAAAGCATCTTCTATTTCACTACAGACAATTCTAGCCACAGTATGCTGTGCAGCAAAAGAACAAAGGTGGATAATTGAAGGGTTATGACAGGACTAAGAAGAAAATCTAATGAGAAACTAAATATCTATATAAACAATTTTAAAATGCGCACCCACACATTTTGTTGTTATTTTTGCTAAATAAACCCATGGTCATCAGCATCGATTAACTGATTTAAATTTTAAACACAGGATTTGAAGTGAGATTTTTAAAAATGTTCAAAAAAGTCAGTTAACAAACAAAACAAAAAATGTTCATTACATTCTTAATGTGAGTGAGGTCAGACTAAGGAAAGTATAGACTATATAGACTATAGTATAGTGAAGAAGCAAAGTAAATGCTGGAAAGGACAAAGATGGGAAAGGAGGGAGATCACCGTGTGTGTGTGAGAGTGTGTGTGTGCCCAAGCATGTGTGTGTGTGTGCGCGTGTGTGTGTGTGTGTCAGATGCAGGTTAGAGAACAAGAAGATGAAAAAATAGAAGAAGAAAGTCGGTGAGTTGAGGATACCACCACAGTAGTGCGTCTCAAGGGAAGAGTGGTGGGTGTTTCGATGACAAAGCCGTCTATTTCCATAGGCTCTCTGTGCCTGATCTCTCTCTACTCCCTCAGAGCCACAGCCTTGATCTGGGCAAACAGTGTGTGTGTGTTGGTGTGTGTGTGTATGTGTGTCTGCATTTATCTGCTCACATCATTTCTAAGTTGATGGTACTGAGTCACAGCTGCTATGCAGTGCTACAATTTCTTATCCATCCGCCCTTTTATAGACCCTATATTGGACAGAGCAGAATGAACAGTCACATCTCAACTAATGAGTGCTAACACCACTGCTTTTTACCATTTAAGCAGGTAGAGTCTGTAAATACAAGAGCAATATCGTCTTGAGGGAGACCAAGAGGAAAGATGCAACAGAAGGTGAATGATGAAAACGGTGTGATAGTGGGAGGTAAAAATGACCATGAAGTAAAAATCCAGTTTACTTTATTAGTTGGCATGATAGTATAAAAATCTAGATTTGCTTTTCTAGAGATAAATATATAAACATAATTTTGTATTCTCATATAAATCTAAACAGATTGACGGGATGAAACACTGACAACAGAGCCCAATTAAGTCAGAAAGCGAGATGGGAGAAAAGGGGAGAGTGTGAGAGAGTACTGATCTAGCCTGACAGTATACTGCCACCTATCTGTCTGATCTGGTACAACAGGCCCTGCTCTTCACACATCTGCCCTAGGATCTGTCGCTCAACTCACATTATTCAGAAAAACACAACCATAAGAAAGGCAAGATCTGAGGCAGGGGGATGATAAAAGCCCTAAAGAAATTACATGCAGACAGTGACAATTTTAGAGAGAGATGGAAAGAGATAGAGAGAGGAAAAAAGAGGAAAATCATGTCAGTTCCACAAAGCCTGTTGTATCAAAAGGTAGCATAGCAGCCTGGAGCAAACGTCTGCTCACCTGCCAACCGAACCTGACCAAATCTGTCTCTCTTTCTGGCCCTCACCCGCATCACACACACATAAAAACTGCCAAATGCACACAAAAGCAAATTATAATCTTCATTTAATTAACATCAAACCAACAATTTCACAACATGTGTGTGCATCTAAGAAGATACAAAAGTGCTCTAAATCCCCAACACCTCCACCACCACCCAAGTCCCCCTCTCGCTAATATCAGCATGAATCCTGTTTAGGAATTCCCAGGCTAGGGAACAGGGATGGCTGCTGGGTTGGGCTACCACCAGCCTTGGTTCATATGCAGGTTCCAGTTCATTCACAGTTCACGCATACTCTCATCTTTTTGAAGCAGCATCCCATCAGCTCAGGATCATGATTATTCAGGACAGAGAAGAGAAGCGTGGCATACCATCAATACAACATCTGCCCTTCTCCCTCCCTGTCTCTCTTTTCTTTTTCTACACACACACACACACACACACAGACACACACACACACACACAGACACACACACACACACACACAGACAGAAAACTCCTTTAGAGAGTTAGCGCTGTAGCATTTAAACCCATGTTCTGACCCTATGTGTAGATCCATGCCAAGTAATCATTCGCTTTTCGTTCTCATTTTGCTGCGCCTCCCTGGCTACAAAAAAAAGCACACTGTCCTACGCTTTGAACCTTTATCCATCCAATTTGACTTACTTTGAGGATCTAGCCGAAGAGTTAAGCGTGCATATTTAAATTTGCCACATCTGTAGAAGTACTTTATGTATTATTAATTTCTGGACATAAAACAGACAAATGCGAGCATGGGAAAAGGCATCTATAGCCCAGAGTGTTACTGAAGGGCTTTTACTTTGGATTAATCAGGGTTAATCAGGGTATTTTCCCTAAATGCCCTGACTTGTGTGTGACACACACACACACACACATCATATAGTAGAGCAAACAGAGTTTCATGACATTTTAGCAACAATTTAACTAAGTTACCCAATAAGTATAACAACCACTAAATCAGTGCAGAAATTGGGACTCTTCTTCGTGTTTTACTTATTCTAGCCTTCTAACATACACAACTGAATGGTGAATGCTATTTTCCCTGAATGCCCTGACTCAGGTTTCTCACCAGTGAGCCAACTTGCTTTCCCTTTACTGCCACCCACTGCCGACATATGTCACTTCTATACACAAGTAAAAGCGTACTTCATATAAACCACATGAACAGAAATACACAATTCATAAACCTGCCAACGCACGCATCTATCTATTAAACACATACACCTCCAATCCACACACGCACACATACTGAATAACTTTGTTCTTCTCAGAGTCTCGCCCTCGCCTTGTCTTTATTTTAATCTGCAGGAGAGAAGTTCACCACAAAGTCAGCAGGGCATACAGGAGTTGCGTCTCTAGCGTCACACTTGCAAACACGCATACATATGCACACATACATGCAAAGCAACAGGGACACACAGCAGGACAGTGTGGAATGAGGAACGAGGCAAGGTGCAGGTAGAATGCATCAGCATTTTAAATTAACCAGTGCAGAACAGAAAATTTGACATCAAGAAACCCCGTCATGTCTTCCCAGTGGTGAGAACAACAAAACAAAGCATAAAGAAGGGCAACGTTTTACTAGACTGACAGAGACGGCTGGAAAGAAAAAGGAAACTGAAAGAAACAACGATGTTAACTGGGTTTATTATATACTGTATGTACATATATTACACGTTTAATAATATTTATTTAAAAAAATACACTGGGGCATTACATGGGATGTTAGCTGTAAGAAAGAAAAGGTCTGATGGAATAATTGAAATTGATAAAAAGAGAGCAAAATAGAAAGAAATGAGAATTAGAGAGAAAGAGATCTGTATGTAGGTTATTGCAGTCTCACTGCACCACTCTTGAATTTCAAACAAGAACCCTGGGCAGAGCAGAGAGCAGAGGAGAGGAGAGGAAAGGGAGGAAAGACACAGAGGTGGCGGGGCGAGAGAACGAGCAGCAAGCTAACACTGGAGGCTAACAGGAGGCAGTCAAGAGAAGTGGTTATTAATGAGATATCTTAACTAAAGGAGGGCAACAGGAGAAAGAGGGGAGACAGAGGAAGAGAAGAGAGGGGCATGAACTGGGAAGTGGGAAAAGGAACTGATGGTAGCGAGTGTAAAAGGAGCTGAAGAGGTGAATTAAATCTACATAAACTATATATTTTTTCTTTTTTTTTTAATCTGTCCTTTCTCTGCTATATTTCCTCACTTCCTCAGTCACTACATGTATGTTGATGCATTCCTTATTTTAAGAAATCTTGCATGTGTGCAAGTATGCGACCGCGCATTATTTAGCAAAAGTATACACGTGCGGGTCAGTACATACCTAAAGATGTTTTCTTGAAGTGTATTTGTTTTTGTTCGCGAGTACCCAGGTGTTACTTTGTGTAAGAGTGTGGGCACACAAATTTCTGCTTGTGTGTGAGTGTGAGGCTGCAGCATCTCTCTAATTGCTTGTGTATTAGAGGGCCAGCTCTTTGATCTGGGGGCTGTGCCGGGCCTTAGCACTCGCTGCGCAGGGTGGTCTCCCATCATGCTCGGCTGATCACAGACGCAGCCTCACTATTGGCTGCCTGGCAGGCCCTCCCTTCAGCCTCAACGCTACACGCCTCTGACAACTTCATTAGCCTGATTTGACCCTCCAAGTCTACTCTGGTATATTCTGGTCTGCCAGCAACAGGAAGCTAGCACTGGTACAACTGGCACACAACCAGAGATTTTCACAGAAGATTCTTTTATAAATAATAAATAGGTAACACAAACACATCTGATTGGAGGTAACAGTTAATAAGAAAACACATTTTCTTCACCAAATTTTATTTTTATTTGATTTTCCAAAAAACTAAACAAAAATCTAATTTCAAATACATAGAAATCAAAAAAATACTCACAATTATTTTGCTTTGTTTATAATGTTGCATTCAATCAGGTGTATTATCCCTTTATTATGAATAATAATTGATTAAATTTGTTATCTGATGAGTGAGGCAGCTGAATATGTGGAAGAAAGATGAATGGAATTTTAATACGCTGTTCTCTAACACATTGTTGTATTACATTAAAGGCATTTCTGTCTCTGTCAATCTCTCACTCACACACACACACAAACGCACGCACGCACGCACGCACGCACACACACACACACACACACACACACACACACACACACACACACACACACACA
>JAUYWH010000027.1:9398935-9418533 GCA_034779795.1 Ctenopoma multispine | reverse complement strand
ACACACACACACACACACACACACACACACACACACACACACACACACACACACAGACACACACAGACACAGACACAGACACAGACAAAGCCTTTTTGATTTTACAATTTGTTAATTTCAAGATAAAACAGTCAATCATCACACATGAGCTCATTAATGTAGACTCCAAAGTAATTTTTCACAATTAGATCAAAGTCTTCTCTCGTGATCTTTTGTTTTTCCACTTTCTTGTTTTTATTTTTCCATCCTCTAATCTCCCAAGCAACATGGTGGCATGAGCAACCTGAAAACTGACACACCAAACAACTCTCAGCTTTTTCAACTGTGTACATAGTACACAGCATATTTGAACATATTCACATGTACTGTGCAAGAAAATAAAAGATAATAAAAAACTTTATCTCTGAGTGTATATTAAATTTAACAAACAAACAGAACTTGTCATTGTTGTGTTCAGTTGCTGGATTTATAGCGGTACTTCCCAAACTTTCTTTAACCCATGTGCCAAACCACATACCCATGTTTCCTTTCGGCTGAGCTTAAATTTAAGTCTAAATTTACTGTGCAAAATGTGTGATCAAATTTCACTAAGAGGTAGTAAGAAAAACTGAAAACAAATCTTGCCACGTCCTTGACAGGAATTCTATAATACAATTTTCATGTGCTGTGTGTATAATTCCAGGGACACTTTGTGCTAAACAAATGAATTCTGCACAGCAAATCTGCCAGGCCTAATTTACTGTAACTCTGAAAGTGTTAAAACCAACACTTCTTGTATTTATAGAGGCCAATCAACACTTATTAACACTTATTTATTACTTATTAAAATTTGCTGTGTATTTTCTGTTGAATCTCTGCACTTAGTCCAAATTTGAAATGTCATAATGCGTGCTCTCTCTTACACATTTACACACTGGCAGATTTGCACTGGATGCAAATTACAGAAGTCAGTAGTAATTACAATAATGACAGTACCTCCCAAAAAAAAATCTATTTTAAAAAGGTTTTAATACATACTACCAAGAACACATTCTACGCCAATTGCAAACAGAAACAATGATAAAAAAACATGCAATATGAACTTTTACCTAAATTGTGTGTTTAGAAAATAATCTAAGCCCATTGTAAACTGTTGTTCTCATTCATCAGTGTCTTGTAAAACAATAGTCTGTCTGTTTTCCTTGAGGAAGCCTGAGGATGAGCGTATATTCTTCATATCGTTCTCGGACAAATAAAGGCTCCCTGCCAAGAGAAACTCAATGAGACCACAATCAATATACTGCTACAAGGTGCGCACAATCACACACACACACACACACACACACACACACACACACACTATACAGATAGGGAATGATGTACGATTACCTGGAGCACATAACAATCAGTTGCATGCTCATACAGTATGCACACATGCACGTACTCCATCTACCCAAACACTAAAAGACACTTAATATGCAAATATATTTTTTTTACAACAGGGACAGCACTCCATTGTTCATCTGGACGAAGGGGGGCAGATAGATAGATAAATAGGTCTCTAGATATCTAGCTTGGACCTCAGTTGATGAGATTTCACACACGGCATCAGCAGTGCTGTTAGGACAGGGAATACCACCACAAAATAATGTTTTCTCTCCCTCTGATCAATTTTTAATTTGGCCCATGCAGCCGAGCCCTTGGCGGCCCTGGCCCCGGTAATTATGGTGGGTTATTGACAGCTGCCTTCCCGTGGGAGGCTATTTAAAAGAGGTTTAACCCCAGAGCAAGTCCAGGCCCCACACCTGCCTTTGAAGGTGTCAAGTGCATTGATCTGAGCTGCGGGATGTGCTGAGACCTTCCCACCTGGAGGTGTGCACACCTGTGTGTGTGTTTACAGGCCTACTATTACAAGGCCATGGCAAGGCATAGCTTTTGACTCTCTCTCTATCTCTCCGTATTTTTACACACTTACACACACACACACACACACACACACACACACACACACAAACCCTGTCCTCTGGCTAAACATACAACAGAATGATACCTGTCTTGCTTCTTTAGCCACCTGATGCCCAAAGAGAGCCTGTACACACTGTACATATAATGATATCACTGGGCTACACACAAACACAAACAGGTTAACTCACAGCTTGGGGGGAATTAGAGGAACTAATGAGAAAGGGAGAGGTGAGAGAATGGTGATTGGAGAGACTAGGGAGAGAGATATCCTCACACCACACAGAGTAATGACACTACACAATACAGAAAGATGCCAGAGTATGAAGCCAATGTTGAAGAAGACATCATCCAGCTACAAAAAAGGGAGGGCAGCATGACAGAAATTAAAAGAGGATTTCTGTATTTGAGCTTGTCTGCCTCGCTGCCCCCTTTCAGCCTCCCATTGAAATTCTGGGCAGATACAAACCCCTAGGCTTTTGACACACTTTTGAAAACACCACACCCCCTCTTTCTTTCCAGTGGGTCTCCAGTGTCAAGCCTGACTCACTATCGAAAGAAAGAGAGAGAGAAAGAGAGCAAGAAGGTGAGAATGGGCGTGAGAAGGAGGAGAGGCATTGCAGGGGGCGTAGATCTGTTTCACTATTAGCAACTTCCAAAATAAAATTAGGTTTGTCAATCAACCAGAAAACTTTTGACCATCTAAAAAAAAAAACTGAACCACCAACTTAACTTGCAAAAGTGACTACATTATCTAGAAAAAAAAACGAACTGAGGGTTTCACTCCAGATAAATATAAAACATTATGCAGCATTGTCTGCAAAATTAAAAGATGATGACCACAGGCAAGGTTGATAGAAAAAGTTAAGAAGCAATGTCAAATAAAGCAAAAGTAAAAAGACAAAAGAATTTTTTTGGTTTATAAAACCACAGTTATGGTCTGTCAGGAAAGTGATGCATAAGAGCTAAGGCCTTCCAAAAGCATTCATGTGTTGGGACACAAACACACACAAACTGATAGGTGTACTCTCTTAACCTCTAATGACTGCCTCCTTCCTCAATAATTCTGCCTGTAACCTCTAAATCTACCCCCACCACCCCCCAAAATCCCCACCAAACCCCATGGCACCCACCCTGCACCACCGCCATCTCAGTCTCAGGATGCAGAGCAGTGACAGGGCCAGAAGGTAATGATACAGCTGCCATGATGCAACAAGCAGACCTGTCGACTGTCAGGAATTGAAATCATGAAGGAATAAGCTGTCATTAAGAGGCCCTCTCCCAGTAGTGGAGCTGTCAGACGCCTGTCTTCTGCCTACAATCTCTCTTTCTCTTTCTCTCTCTCTCTCTCTCTCTCTCTCTCTCTCTCTCTCTCTCTCTCTCTATACTCCCACCTCTCCTCAGCCAGTCCCACCCCATTTGCAGTCACTTCCTCATCCTCCTCTCATTTCTCTCCTCCTGCTTCAATCCTCTCTGTACCCCGTTCCGTCTTTCCTCTTCTGTCCTTTTCCAACCAATCATAATCCTTTTCCTCTCCAAAAAAAACCCACCACCACCCTTTCTTTCGCCCCCACCAGTTTCCTATCTCATATTCCTCTTTTCCACCTTTTCAACTATTTTCCAGTTACTGAAGCAACCTCTTCTCACCTGTCATTTTACCTCAAGGCTATGGGAATAACTCTAATACAGTATGTGCACACACATGCACATAAAGACTGCATGCATGAGACCTGCATACCATACCAAGATTACCCTTAATACATGTGCCAAAATGCCACATGCATTGCATCTACTTGATTTCCTCTTAGTTTACATATTTTTGTCTTATCTTCAACATATACATTTTATCAGTTTATTAATGTTCTATTATCATATAGCAGCATGACAGGAGTCGTGGTATATTTGTATACTGTACAGGAGCATGGAAGATATGGGTTAATGGCTGCTTCAAGATTCACCCTAGAATGTGATCAGTTCTGTGTGTGTGCATATGTGTAAAGAGTCTGATTAACTAGCGCAATCAGCTATTTCTCCCACAATCCCCTGATCGGCAGTAGTGATCCCATCGGCAGAGAGGAAAGGCTGACTCGTGATTCCACAGAACATGGCTAAGAATATCAGAGTAGTGTTTTAATACAGGTGCAAGCCCGTACACACCATAGACTTGCATGTACATACACAGTACTGCGTTATATTAACTCTTTTGTGTGTGTGTGTTCATTTGTTTTGCAAAGCCGCATATTCCCCCCATATTTCCCTCAATGCACTCCAGTTGACCCTTCGCTGCAGGCTTTGAATTTCCAATCAACATCCTATGAGTAACTTCACATGAGCTGCACTCTAGGCAAAGCATTCTTTCGACAAAACATTTTGGTAGAACTGAGCCTATGCATTAAAATATTCTATTAGGAGCCAAATTTATATTGAAGGTATTCAAAATTTCATCATTTGACCCAACAATGCACTTTCAATTTGTAAATTAAAATAGTGAGTATATACAATGCATTATATATAATATACAGTGTTGTGAAAAGGTGTCCCCTTCCTGAAATATATATATATATATTAATATTACAGAGATAACTTGAGGTCCTGAGCTGATGGCCAGACATTCTTCTTCAGGATATTCTGGCAGAGCACATAATTCATGGTTCCATCAATTATCAGGTTATGAAGCTACAAAGCAGCCCCATACCATCACACTACCACCACCATGTTTGACTGTTGTATGATGTTCTTTTTATGAAATGCTATGTTAGATTTACGCCAGATGTAACAGGACAGACACCTTCAAAAAAGTTAAACTTCTGTCTCATCAGTCCACAAAAAGTCTTGAGGATAATCAAGATGTTTGTCTGGCAAATGTGAGATAAGCCTTTGTGTTCTTTTTGGTCAGCTGTGGCTTTCGCCTTAGAACTCTCCCATTTATTAAATTTTTGCTTTATTGTTGAATCATCAACAGTAACCTTAACTGAGACAAGAGAGGCCTGCAGTTCTTTAGATGTTGTTCTGGGTTCTTTAATGATTTCTTGGATAGTTGTGCTCTAATTATGGTAGGCCAGCCACTGGAAGGTGTCTCAAGGAGTCCCAAAGCCTTACAAATGCCTAACTTTACCAGACCAACACATGTCAAATATTCTCTTTTTGAATTTCTTTAGTTGGCAGTATGACCAAACCAGCCAGCTTTGGACAACTTTTTTCGCCTAAAAAAATAAAATCATCATTTAAAAACTGCAGTTTGTATTTACTCGGGTTATCTCTGTGTAATATTAAAACTTGTTTGATGATATGACTTGTTTATTTGTGACAAAAAAGTCAGGAAGGAGGCAAGTATTTTTTCTCAAAACTCTAGCTCTCTTTGTAGCAAAATGCAAGTCAACATATATTAATGCATAATACACAGACTTGCTATTCCATATTGACTGGTATTGTTGAAAGGGAACTATTAAAATAAAATGCTAATGTGTTAGTTTATCAGCTGGCTTAGCAAACACTGTCTATCTTCAGCTGGAACATTAGCTCCTGCACATCAAAGGACATCCACAGAAATTTCATGGTATGACATAATAAATGAAAGACATGGTCATAACACATGCAGACAACATAAATTGACTGTAAATGCGTGTGCCTGTCTTTCCAGTGCACACACTTTTTGTCAGGGTATAAGAACATGATTTCCTGTTTACTAGGATGAATGAGCAACAGTTACGTACTACACGCACCATGATCTCTCTCTCAGCAACATAACTTCTCCAACTCTCTGTTAGCTCAACCAGAAGCAGGGTAACTGTAAAAGATGCAGTGAAACTCTTTACGGCATTGTGATGGACGAAAGAAAAGAACTAGGGAAAGAGAGAGATCAGGATCTACCCGAAGTCGATTTTAACAGCTGGCCAATGAAATTACACAGCTAGTCGTGGCCAGGCTGACAAATGAGCACAGAGATAGAAACAAAAATAACAGGACAGACAAAGCCACCTTTTGCTTCCTGAGTCATGTGTACTGTTGAATTATCACATAGTAGAGAAAGAAAACTAATCTATGTTTAACACATATGACGATATAGAAATCATGCATGTATAATAATGGTCATGTTGAGGAATATGCTTCATTTCACTAACAAGACAATATAAGCCTCAATTCTTTGTTGAGCACTGTATACTGTAGTAAAATGTAAAGTAATAAAGTCTATGTTTGCACCTGTGAATTAATGCATTCTTGTTATTATTTGCCTCTGTAATTTGAAGCTGTGGAGTGCTGAAATTGTTAAGCATCATATAATTTTTCCTTTGAGTCCAGGACAGAGTCTCCTTTCCTCTCTACACTTGCGTAAATTGTACACTGAAGTTAAACTGAATTGAGTCGATGCACTACATCCAGTCTAAGCACACAGCAACAACAAATTACCCATAATCACATTCAAACCTCCAGTCAAATAAAAGAAAAGAAAATACCAAGACACTCTGCTTCTAACTGTGCCACAGCTGCTTCCACTGTGCCAAATATTCATGACTGCCCTTAAAATCAGTGTGTGTTACACTGTCACACCAACACCCCATCACGCTAACCACTGTGGCAGTAGTGGTGCCACTATGTGATTTTTCTTACTATGTGGGACCCACAAAACTCTGCATACCAAAGACGTTTGCACATTTTATCCTATCTGAAAAGAAAACTAAGAGAAATAATATGAAGAATATAAATGTATGGCCACACCATAAAATCTATGATAAGCAACATGCAGTGTTTTCAGTGTATTCAGTCTACCACTCCCTCTTTGTCCAGAAAATCAGTTTCAACATTCAACAAAATAGGCTGAATGTCTTTTGTTATTATGTTATGCCCCTACCTCCATAGCTCTGGTGATGAAGGGGATCTGTGTGCCTGAGTCCAGGTCCTGGTTGATGATTAGTCTACGGGCCCACTGACCAGCCCGCACAACACCGCTGCCTTGGATCAGAACCAGTAGTTTGGATGGGTTGGATAAGGCATCTGAGCTCAAATAGATACAACTGGTGGGTTCATCTTTTGTAGCATCCACCTAAATGTTGAGGAAAACACAGGTTACTATGTGTCACTGATGTACTTTGCTGTTAAAGTCAAATCTCCAAAACCTCTTCTATAAAGAAAAACATATATTTGTCAATTTGTTGTTGATTTATTAATGTCTTCATCGTCTTTCAACAGATGAACATGTTTTGCAAATGACTTCAAAATCCTTTGGGGGATTAACTCAATCAAAATAAATCTTTGGTGTCTCTATGCACAATATGCATGAGTTAAAGTAGAAACAGTCATCTCCTCTGCGGCATTTGAAATTTAAAAAGCTCATATTCATCAGTACACTAATCATCAATAGCCATGATTAGAAAACGGCTTTTGCGTGATTAAAACTGAGGGAGAAAGTGATACAGACAGAGAGGGAGGCTAAGCGAGTAAGCGCTGGCGTGTGCGCATGCACTCCGTCCACATCCAATGCATCTTTGCATCCCTCCCAAGTATGCCTGGCCTGGAAGAATCTCTAAGGAGACAAACACTGTCCATAAAAGCCATGGGTGGCAGCTGCAAGAACTTAATCCAAGCAGACAAAGAGAGCCGAGTGGGGGAGAAAATCTTACCCTTTATTCTCTTGTGCACCCTCATTCCCTTTCCCTATACTTGGCCGTGGTTAATCTTCTTAAAATCTGCGGTCACAAGTTCAATGCCACGCAGGTGGACAGACCCACCACTAACACAAAAATACACACACACACACGTCATATACTCACAGGCGGGTGGGCAGCAGAAAAGCACAACAGAGCAATTTTCCAGAGGAATAATGAGATAAATAGGCCAGGCAGATAAACCAGTAAAAGTGTATAGGGGCTAATGAAAGGCGCTGAATCCCTGGCTAGGTGATTTATGGACACTGTTAGCGCCAGAGCTAACTGCTATGCTTCTAAACACCAACACTGCATAACATCCCTATAAACGCAGTCTGAAAAATGATCACAACTTTTATAACCAGAAAAAGAACAGGGCTGGATGGGTAAAGAGAAGGGGGGGACCAAAAAAAAAAAATAGACAAACACGCTTCCAACAACAAATAAAAGGGATCAAGTGTGTGCACTGAGCCTGGATGAGCTGGGCAAAGAATAACTCCGTGATGGCAGCGTAGAAAGTCCCCTTCTGCACAAATGAATGCAAAACAGATTAGGCATCAGCATGCTGTGCCTCTGTGCCTTTGAAATGACACGTCACAATACAGTTAATTTGTTGAGGAGACACTTTTGCACAAAGGATGTGGTAAGTGGAGGGGGTAAAAGAAAGGGAGGGAGTAAGAGAGAAACTGAGTGAGAAAGACAAAGACTGATATAGAAATGAGGCGAGCTGACTCCTCACAATCCCCTTTTCTTTATTTTTTAAACAGGACACTCAATATCATAATCACACTCTGAAGCTGAAGCATTTACGTCAATTTTCATATTTAATACTCTCTTTAATCTTCAAGGGCATAAATCAAAGTGGAAAATGTCTCTTTTCACTGTGGGTACTTACTGGCAGGATTGCTTTAGTCATATTGCACTTTTTCTCCAATAGCTCATAAACATACTGAGTGATGATCTGCAGAGGAAAAAAAGAAAAATATTTTTATACCACTGTTGATACAAATCCATCCAACAAAATCTAGCTAAATACTGTGTGTACAGTGTGTGAACATGTAATTGCAACCAATGTCATGCTTGCAAACAGAATAAAAAGTACTATTCAAAACCCTTGTTTGCCCTCTGGTGTGTGTGTGTGTGTGTTTGTGTGAATCACAGTGCAGTGAGGTTGTAAGTGCCAGGAGAGGAAATCTCCTGTACAAGCAAGGGGCTGATGTAAGTTATGTTTATCCCCGCAGCCACAGCACTAAAGAACCTTGTATAGCAAGTCATCCCAACCCCAGGCCAAGCCTTTCATGGTTCAGCGACATTAACAACTTTCTTCTCCATTTTCCTTATTTTTTCTTTCCTTCTTTTCTTCTTCTCGTGTCCCGGTCAGCTGAGAATTGAGAGCTGTGCTTTGGGGAACAGATTTCGATTTTTGATCAGCTTCAAGAGAAAGACAGAACAGTTAAGAGGCATAACAGAGGATCCATGGTTGGTGTGATGATGTTTCTCAATCATATGCAATGACGGATTCTGTGTCCTGTAACTGTCACAACAGTATAGTGAGAGTGAATGGACCACAGGGAGAGTTGAACAACACACTGTCCTGCTCTGCTGTGAAGGCTCCCTTTTGTTAGCTTTTAAACTATCAGCTCAACTAAACCAGGAAACAAAGGCCAGTGGTGGTGCCACAGCTACAAAGCGTGTCCAACACCCAGTCACGCTCTAATCAGAGCCCAACCAAATGACTGACCCCAAACACAATCAAGGACCATCAGTGATCTCTGTAACTCAAATGTAAATGGGCTATAAACTGACTTTTTAAATCAATTAATGTAATATGTGTCTTTAGTACAATCTACAGATATTCACAAGTGAGTGAGTTTTTAACTTCAGCGCACTTATGTAGCATTTCATTTTTCTCATGGTGTTAGTTTTAATTTGAGATTATTGTGGGAATTTCACAGCTCTGTTTAATAGTTATTACACAGAAAATGCCATGTGTATTTCCAGGTCACTACAACTCTTGGTGTTTCCATTCCACATTATTACTCACGTACATTTGACCTACTATTACCTTGATATACCCATTGCTCATCTAACATAATAACTGGTTATTACTTTGATAATTACCACAATTTACATTTTTAACTTTAAACAAAAAAAAAACTAAAAGAAAATAAATATTTTTGGTAAACCACTCTCTTACCTTATTACCAGAGTTTTACTTTTTTATTGCCATGCTATTACCTTGATCTTGACCTTAAAAACCAAAAGTAACAAAGGAATACTTTAGAAGCATGGCTTTTGCTTTAAAGTCAAATGTGAATTCTCATGATAAATGCAATAACGCCATGCTCTTTTATACCACAAAGAAACTCAGCATTAACTTGATTTACTGCTTCCAGAGCAATATGCAAAAACATTACACAACAGACAGACATATTAGACTTATGACAGCCAATTAGAAACCAGCAGATGGACAAAATGAGATGATCAATTCTACCATTTGACCCTGTGAAAAGAGTGGGGGGCCAGAAAAGCAAAAACAACACCACCTCACCCCACCCACCTAACCTCAAACAGCTAATTCACTAAAACGTCAGCCGGTCTGATGAAGACTAAAATGATTCTGGGCCTCTGTATGCTAGTGTTTAATGACATCAATAAGCCTCAAAGGAAATTTCATTTGCACTATGTTATTTGTTCAGTGCCTCAGGTGGCTCAAGAACCATCTGATATAAAATGAGGAGAGATGCTGAACAAGGGATGAGTAAGAAAAGTGAAAAGAATGGAGGAGTTTCAATGGGTGAATGCATCTCCACTGAGAACAACATACTGTAGATCATGAATAATAACCTAATATCCAAGCTTGTACTGTGTAAATGGCTCTGTGGTTTAATCTGTATGCTGAGGTTCATATTGTAAACTTTAACCAGATTAGCTTTTTAGCAAACAAGATCCAGATCAAAAGGAGGAGTCGAAAAACGGCGTGCATTTTGATGGATCAAAATCCAACTTTATTTAGACAAAAAATAGGACAGGTTCAGAATAAACACATACAGTGACAAACATGTCCTGATGCACACACACAAAGCCAACATCCTTCTGTGTGGGCCTCTAAGGACTAAGTCTCCACAGCTGATCAGTACAATAGGAAAAGCCTCTTTGTCACCTAATTACCAATGTGTTATTAGTGTTTTAATGAAATGCCTGCAGGAAGCTACGCAGAATGCCTGCATTGTCGGCATCAGATGAAGGGAGAAGCATGAGGAGTGTATTTGGCATTTAAGAGAGAGAGAGAGAGAGAGAGAGAGAGAGAGAGAGAGAGAGAGAGAGAGAAATAAAATTAAATTAATAGGTTTTGTGAGCATACACATATTTACAGTGTACTCCTCTCAAACAAACACATACAGCAATATTCAGGCTCACTAGAGGGTACAACATTATCTAAAAGGTTAATGTAACCTTTGATTGAGAAAAGGTGGGGTCCAAGGTCCCGGACTGCACAATTTCATCTCTACAGACAGAGTTTTCCCCTATAGAGACACACATGGAACAATGACATAGGCTAACATTAAAGGTAAAAAAGCTAAAAGGGTAAGAGTGGAGTTTCAGTCATCTTCTAGAACAGCTGGATGATGATGTATCCCTAAAAAACAGCAAGCTTTCCACATAACCATGAGAGCGATCATGGGAGAGTCTTAAACAGACCTTCTGCAGCTGAGGTCACCACTGTGTCTGTAGTTTGTTTGTGTAGAGGAAGTATTGTGGTGATGAAGCAACAAGAGTGGGATCAGGGAGGAAGGAAAGGACTTAGAGAAGGGCTCAGTGGGAGGAAAAAAGGAAGACAGGAATGGAGAGATGGAGAGGTAATCCCCAGGAGCCAAAGTCCCATGCCAGCTTTCACTGTAAAGAACAGCTGAGTGGAGGGATGAAGGAGGGGGAGAGAAAACAATAAATACAAAAGTACATGGCCTTGATAAGAGGTCTTAAAGTGGGTGGCAGTGACATCAACTCCTTGCAAACCTCAACTCATCCCCACATCAATCTTTCATTCACACATTATACTCCATGGTCTTCATGAAGACCACTGTGGCTGCGAGTCAATACAATTTCTAACTGTTTACTATAGGGATAGAAAAAGACCTCCCACATAGTGTCAGCACATGTATGACTTAATGTACGTAGACCTGTGTATTCTTTGACCACATCTGAGATAAGAAGATGATCCTTCCTTAGCACAATAAAAACAAACATGGGGAGGAAAAAAACTATAGAAGAGAGTGAAAAATAAGAAGAGGAAGGGGGGATAGGGATCAGAGGGCAATCACAGAGGAGTAGGAAGGGGCTATGGAAGGGCAATGGAAAAAACAGGTAATTAAAAGGGAGGAAGAGAAAGCAGTGATCTGAAGCCAAGTCTCAGAGATGATCATGAAACATGACCACTGTAAGTTTCATTAATGCCAGTCACAGTGTAATAAGCAACCAATTTATAAATGGAAATAAACATAAAAAAGCCCCCCCCCAAAAAAGGTCTGTATGTGTTCATGAATGAAAATAAATTGAAAATGCAGCCACAACACAAGCAAAGTTAAACATATTTAAGTCATCATAAGTCACAGCTACAGAGCCGTTTTAAGGCCTTGTGAGGCTTCCAGTACACAGACACACACAGACGCACCTCTTGAGTTTCTAGTCCAGAGCCCTCTCCAAAAGCCACTTAGCCATAGAAACCAGAAAGCAAGAAGAGGCATCAAAGCTGTTTATATAATGAAGCTGAAAGAGCCGCTCCATGCCGTATCACTGACAGCACCCAGGAAAGCATTTCTTCTTCTCCAGAGAATAGAGGAAAGGAAGAAAAAGAAAAAAAGAAAATCCCCCCGAACAATGCACCACAACAACAGTGGCAACAACAGCAAAGTATACCCAGAAAGAGCGAGAGACTGCGAAAATGAGAGGGAGCACGAGGCAAAAGAAAGGTTGTTTATTTTAAGTCAGCTTCGTGTTCCAACAGAAAGTGGTATTAAAATAGGGCCTATTGTTGTGAATTTGTGATCTGTCAGTCCACATGGGAAACAAAGAGAGAGAGTGCTGTAATTCCCATGAGGTCTCTGTCAGTCTTCTGTCAGAGGAGAGAGGGCTCTCCAGGGGAAGAGAAGTTCTCAGACACACACTGACAGACAAGACTATTTACAGTTGGTTTCGATATCCCTCTCTCACACTCTCTCTGCCTTCCCTGCACTACACACTCTAATGGCATCGTAATGACCTCCTCAGGTGTTAACTAGAAAGCTGGCAGAGGGCTATTTCAAAGCAAAGCGCTGTATGCCACAGAGGATGCCGGCAGTAGCAACAGCTGCCAACGTAACTACCAGTTCTCCTGTCTTTTCTCTAACATCACCCTCCAACCCCTCCATCCCCTGTCCAATTCCCTTCTTTTTCATCAACTCTAATCCACCTCACTCACTCCCTGCAACCATTTATGCCTAACTGTGTCTGCGTCCTCCTCTCTGCTTTCAGCAGAAGCTGCAGAAGCAGTGTTTAAGTGTTTTGGGAATGGAGACGTGATGACAGTCAGTGAATCAGGGCAGACAGCTGTCATTTATAGTCCCTCTTTAGAGAGATCCCATTAGCTCCCCAACAAAATTGTCTACGACTGGTATGGGGCCTCCTGGTGGTTTAAGTACAGTATGGAGGCCTGTCTGTGGGCCTGACACAAACTTTCATGGCTGCACTGTGATTTTTACAGATTAAAGCTGTATATGTAGAGTAGCTACTGGTAGAGGCAAACATATGTAAAATAGCACAACTTGTGAAAAAATGAGTGAAGCTGTTAACTGAATATAATATATCATATCATATCATAAATTATTTTCCTCTGTGTCTTTTAAAAAGCCCTTCACTAGGGCCTTGCACCTTTACCAGCTGGTCAAAGATATGACAGCACCCAGCATCCATAATGTGGTAACACTGGAGACAGAAAGAAGAAAAAAGATAACAGAGAGACAGTGTAAACAGTAAAAGAGACAGACAGAGAGAGAGAGAGAGACAGACGAAGAGACTGAGAGAAAAGGAGAGAGAGGGATGGCTTTCTAATTCAGCCATCTGGCTAGCTTTACTTCATTATAATATTCTGACTGTGTGTGTGTGCGTGCGCGTGCATTTACAAATTTGTGAGTGCCTTCCATTCCACAGATGCAGGCAGAGCAGAGAAGAATCCTCATTTATTAACAGCTTAATAGAGCTCCATCTGGGCCAGACCCTATGCTTGTCTTCTATCAGAGAGATTCATCACCAAATCACAGGAATTAGACTACAACTGACACCTACACAGGCTGAGGTGACCCTGCTGCACCGAGCAACACCATGCAGAGAGTATGCACTATATTACAGCTGTAATACACCCATTACAAATCAGCCAGTGCCTAAGACAGAAAGTACAACTACACCAACAGTCTGTGGGTTGTTAAGTCCTGAACTTGACAAAACACAATACAAAAGAAAGTGAAGAACACATTAAACAATACATTAGAGCAATTCAAAAAGGGTTCATGTAAGTAAAAGAGAGACCCTAGTGGTTGCTTTAACCATTTTAGAGAGTACAATCAGAACATACAGTTTAGTCCATAAAAAAATTAAATGATGACTTTTTTGGCATTTATCTTCCTTTCACTACCACAATAAATTTTTGAATAAGACGCTCAGGATTTATACAAAGCTTTTATTTAAGTGGATGGACAAAACTGTTGAATTACAGCCATTTTCGTGTGTGTGTGTGAGGGGGGGTTTATAAATAATGGAACAACTAAAGTGGATGACCGCAAAAGTCTTTCCATGGTGAAGAAGAACCCTTTCACAACATCTAACCAAGTCAAGGACACTCCTGAGGACGAAGGCATGTCCCTGTTAAAGTCTACAGTCAAGAGATGCTTTAAGAATGTAAATACAAAGGCTCAACAGCAAGGTGCAAAACACTGGTAATGCACAAATAATGGGAGGACAAAAATATGGAGTGCCAGCTCACGATCTAAAGCATACCACATCATCTCTCAAACATGGTGGAGGCAGTGTTATGGCATGAGCATGTATGGCTGCCAATGGAACTGGGCCACTGGTGTTTATTGATTAACTGACTGCTGGTAAAAGTATCACAATAAATAGGAGCTACTCTGCCCAGATTCAGCAAAATGCTGCAAAACTGACCACTTCATATTGTAGATGGATAATGACACAAAAACATACAGCAAAATCTACCCAAGAGTTTCTCAAGGCCTCCAATATGCTTCTCACTTACTGAAGACAAGACTGACAGCAGAAACACCCACAAACAAGCAGCAACTGCTTGGCAAAGCATCTCAAGAGAAGAAACTAAGCATTTGGTCATGTCCATGGGTTCAATATTTCAGGCACTCATTGACGGCAAATGATTTGCAGGCAAGCATTGAAAGCAATCCTTATGTTTGTAATTATGTTTGTTTTATTCCATTATTTATGCATCCCCCAAAATGATGGTCTGTGTATGAATGATTAATGCCACACTTTTATCAAACTCTTTGAATTAAAATAAAATGTCTTGAATTTAGCCACGTGTTGAGCATTTTATATCAAATTCTATGTGGTGAAACTCCCAGAAACTGTAAATGGATATTTGTTTTGCTGACATCTTCTTTGTGCCACATATTCAAAGACAAAAAAACATAGATTCACTTTGTTATGCAATTGTCATACCTTCAGAATACAAAGAAACACAAGGTATTTGTAAATGGGTTGCCTGAAAAAATAGCTTTTTCTTCTTAGTTCAAATATTTAGTATTCAAGTTCTCCTGGAGAACATTCAATGGTCCTCATGCAAAGTTTATGGTTCTGTGGAACCTTAATCTCCTACTGTTTGAGTGCACCAACACAATACACAATACATATCACACACTTTACATGGGTGCACAGCCGCTGAAAGAAAAGTAGTAGCCATGAATAGGCCTTTTACACTCACTGTTAGTTAAAAATTCAATTGCGTCTGTAAGGTCCACTTTTTCTGTTGTGTACCTTATTTCACACTATATCAATTTGTTTACTGTCTAATACTGAATCAATAACCTAAAAATATGATGTATTATGAAATGTGATAACTTCGGGGACAATAATTTTTCCCAGGTAGTGAACTACAACCCAGGTGTCAATGAGCAAATTGGCCCTTTACATAAATATATAGAAATATGGCCATGGTGCCCGAACTAAGTTTCTGGTGCAGCTTCTGGGAGAGCCACAAATCTCTCATAGCACAAACACATAAGAAAATCTTTGAATTAATATCTATAGATAAAAAGTGAAGAGTGACAAATAATTCACTGCTCAAACCAAATTTCGCTCCCATCTCTTTCTTTTGCTTGGAGGCCATCACACCAACATCCTCGTTCTCCCCATTTCTAACTGTCCCTCCATTCAGACGAGGCTGAAGTGCAAATTGGACATCTGGTGCTGTGATGTTTCTGACAATACAGCCGCCACCCCCAGCCCCCTCACAGTCTTACACAGACACACAAATATGCACACCCAGAGTCCTCCACACAAAATATAAACCTGTTAAGATACTGAGAGGAAGGAAGAAAGGAGGGAGAGATGGACAGAGGTATGGAGGAAGGAGGGAAAGAAAGGAATGTGAGTGAACATTAGGGGGCAATGATGCTGCCATTCTATTCACACTGCCAGGGGCAAAGGCATGCACCCATGTCCTTGTGCCATTCCTCCCCGCTCTCAGACTGAATTGTGGCTAGTTCTTAGACTGTCTCAGGTAGCAGTTTGATAGAGGGCATTGGGATGTGTTATAGAGTGGTGTTGGCCCACAACAGGCCTGCTTGCACAGAAGCTTATTCTACCTCATGTCATCTCAAAACGTCTTTCATCCTGTCTGATGCAGAAATGAAAAGGAAGGTTGGAAGAAAAGACCAGACAGACAAACAATGACATACATGGAGGAACTCAAGCATAAATGCATCTGTACGTGTCGGCCAGAGAGCCCCAGAAATAAGCATGCAGGTATGCCTGTGTGACACACGCACTTAAACTCACATATACAGAGGCTGACTAAGCAGCATAACCTACTTTTACAACCAAATGCATACAATTGTGTCTATTTATAATGGAGCATATTTCTTACCAGCAAAAAAAAATGCATTTGTACTTGCAAAGCTGTATGAGAGAGGTACAGTATTCATTTTCTTGAATCATCTGTGGCCTAAAAACAACAGACAGATAATACTGCTTATTCAGGTAGTGTTCCTTTCTTAGCCAGTTAATCTCCTGCACCACAACTCGTTGAGTATCTGTTCTCATTACACAAGCTCATATCAACACTGATTGACACAGTTCCCTTTTTTCTTCTCTAAAGAAAATGCTTCTGTCATTTTTTTAATCACAGGATGAATAAAATTTGCATATATTCTGCTTGATGATTATTTGTTTCTTCCAAAATGCACCCACCCTATTAACCACCCCAGATGCCTGAGTTCAGTTAGTTTAAATGTCTCTGTGTTCTTTAAGGCACTCTGCTTTTCTGCTTCCAAATGTTTGTTTCTACAGCCTTTTTAGATGTTGGTAGATAATGCCTGAGCAGGCAAAGGAAATGGGGGGAGAGCCTTCACAGAAGGCTGGCTCTCAAAGGAGCTACTGTATACCTGCATTAGAAATAATAAAAACACCCAGGTAATCCCACAAACGGGTCTATCACTGTGCTTTGAACTTCAAAGAATGCACACAACAATTAAAAGCAACATAGCAAAGGATGCAAATAAAAACAGATTATAAAAGAACATTTGTCTCATTATCTTAATGCACATTGCATGTGGTGGTATTGTTAGAGTAAAAAAGAGGTGAACTTCATGATGGTGTATGTTTGGATATCCTGTGGTCATGCAGTTGGACAACTACAGAACTTCTTTAAGAACATCAAGAAATTCCTTAAAAACATGTGAGCAGGATTTTAAAGCTCTGGAAGCTATTAGAATCTTTTAAATTAATCCTAAAGGAGCTTTTACAGTCAATTTTCCAGCATATATAGTATACACTGTAGATATACTATAGCAAAAAAAAGTTAGAGTAGCACGCAGTCTTAGATCTAAGACCATGTTCTACTGCAGATTTTAAATTTGATTCAGGTTCCTGCTCAGAATTAGTAAATGTGTTACTGTCCACGATTTTACCTTTTTTATTTAACTGGGGATACTTGGCAAATATGATTTCAAATCCAACTCATACTTCAACTAAGCTGACAAGTAGACGATTAAGGTGAAATTTCATTGTGCACATCAGACCCACCAGACCATGACCTTCAAAATTCTTATAAAGCTTCCTCATTCTAATCTGACAGAGGCCTGGACCACAAGACACCCCTCTGTTCAAGCCATTCTGTAGCATTTAAGCTGTTAAAAAGCAAATTACAATGCAACCTAAGCTATTCTGTTATAATGGGGGAAGAGCTCTATAAGATATTTTAAACAGAAACCATCCCAGTGTACAGTGTTTTTAACATGACCTTATCATGTCTGAAAAACAGTCAATTAACCTGCTCAGGACCTATCAATGTCTTTTAGTCTTCCACAGAACAAGCATAAATAATAACGAGGGATATCCCAGTGAAGTAATGCTTGGCTCCAATCCGAGTGCTTTAATATTAGGTATCCAATAATCAGACTTTGAAGTAGAATACCTTCCCTCACAAAAAAACTCTGCCTGTGAACAGCACCTTTAACCGACAAGTTAGTCGTGGATTTTTAGAGAGTCATTCAACAGTGTGCACAAATTATCATTAAATTAATTATAATATATTGCACTGAATTATACATTCAGCCGGTTCTAGGAGTCACCACAATACCAGTCCTCAGTTTTGTCGTGGAACATATCCAATAATAATCTTTCCTGAAAACAAACCCCAATAAGAAATCATTGATGAATGTCAGAAACTTAAGACAGAAAAAGAAAAAGAAACTTTTTTTATGCTATGTTTATATTAAGGCAAAAAATCAGTGATGTTGTCCACAAGTATAATAAAATGTTGCAGGTGCCCTGTGTGACAAGGGTTTGTGTCCCATGTCTTTTTGTACACGAAACAATCAATAACTATTGCAACATCTTGTGATGTTGTGTAAAAAACATCATATCGTCACTTAGTATTCCAGAAGAAAAAGCAGTCTGTTACCTCTCCAAGCGCTTCATAGCGTTTCTGGTTCCAGCGGTGCAGATCCTCTCTGGCATTGAACACAAAGGGTTCTCCTGTTTTTATATGTCGGAGCTCACCATCTGTGAAATAAAGAATGAAAGGAGTAAAAAAACAAAAAACAAATAAACATCTGTAACATCTTTAATGTTAACAAATGCCTGTATATATGTGAGTATGTGTGTCTCTTCTTCTGACCAGACATGCAAAAATAAATCTACCAAATTAAGCAAATGAGATTGAACCATTAGTTTTTGTAATGTTTATTTTTTCCTCTTATTTCCTTTGTCAGTTTATTTGTTCTCTTACACTCCTTCCCTCAACCACCCCCATCTGGCAGGTACAAAGCCTGTGGATACAGCAGCATTCTTCCAGTCACGACTCCAATGGCCTTCTGGGTAGTCTGGCAGGACAGGCCTAGACAGCTGGTATGGCAAAAATTCTCTCTCCCTTTTTCCATCCATCTAAAAGTCTCTTGTTTTCCTCTTTAACTGTTTCCATCTCTCTCACCCTGGCGACAGTCCATAGGTTTGTCCCTGCCTTTTCCACTCAAAAGAATAAAGACTAAAGGAGGTGTGGGAATGGTTCTCAGTGCGAGGGCCTCTATGTGTGCGTATGTATGGGCATGAAGAGAGGAAGGTGCACTGGCGTGAATTAGCCACAACAACAACTGCTCCTTGAAATTCCTCTGAGGATGCTGTCTGGGCATCAGGCAATCACCCTAACCAGCACAGCTTCCACACACACACACACACACACACACACACACACACACACACACACACACACACACACACACACACACACACAGCACA